>OMKI01059043.1:3996-15099 GCA_900302315.1 Phycis blennoides | reverse complement strand
ATTGTTCGATTTCAGAAGTGTTGTGTTTGATATTTATCCGAACTACGCATCTCCAACAAAGGGCTCTTGCCTGGATACAAAAGGCAGGTGTGTGTGTTTGTGTGTCTGTGTGTGTGTGTGTGTGTGTGTGTGTGTGTATGGGTGTGGTTATCTGTGTTTAGCAAGTCGTTGTTATTTGTAAGGTATAAAAATCCATCTTCCTCTGCAGCAGTTCTCTTGTTCTATCCTTCTGCAACAGATAGCTAAGTGCCCTTCAAAAGTGATGGGTTTAATGACCCCTTTGAGGTTTCCATCCATGAGTCATTCTGCAGCCAGGCAGCAACATCTGGGCTACAGAACTGGCTCGGAACCGGCCCCTTCACAGAACTGTGTTACCGGGAAGAAGCCCTGTAGTTTGTCAACTCTCAAAGGTTTACGCTTGCTTTCACGTTTTCCCCATCAGCTCTAGGATGTTAGGTTTTTGTATCAAGATGTCAAGATATCCTGAGTAGACCAGACACAATCACTGCTTGACACACTCTTTTCCCCCTTGGTGGGGAAGTGTTTATTTTGTGAAGGGTAGAAAACGTAAAGCTTTGTGTCTTTCTGGTGTGAATACCTCAACACTTACTGCTTTTTTTATCAACTAAATAGAGCACAGCACATTTATACACATTTTTGGGCAAGCCAATCACATATGGTTTGCTGATGAGCAGGAAACCATGACACCTGATGAACACCTCAAAGGATGAAATATCCATTGTGCAACTACAGCCTTAAAGGAATGAATGAAAGTCTGAAACACTTCTGTGTCATTCAGAAATATGTAAAACTGCACATCAGTTCAGTATTTACTTTTCATGTTTCTTATTGTATGTTTGTCACTTGCTGTCCTGTCAGTCTTTTTCATGATCTGATTCAGTGTGTTATTTTCCTACGTTACCACTTTTGCTATCTCTTTTTCTATCTTTGCTATGCATTCTGGATGTTTGAGGCAGATAGCATGTCTAGACTTTGCAGTGTCTTTCTACTTAAAAAATATATTCACTCAGTGACATCACGTTGTCTACATAAATCAGTGGAAAATACTACACACTAATACGTAGGATGACATCACCCAATAGGCCAATTGTGTTTTAATATACGGTTTTCAGCCTGTATTATTCCTTTAAAGGGCAACCATCACGCTCAGCTATTTTCTAGTAAGAGAGTACTTCTTCAGATGTGTCTTTTGAAAAAATAAGCGGTCTGCTCTCAACTCGTCCTGTCACCATTGACGTCCATTTTTCTTAATCAGATCAATGGATTTCCCCCCCCCCCCCCGCTACTCTCATACGAAGCGGCGCTCTCCTACGTTAGAAAGCAGCCGAGGGCGACGCTTCCCGTCGACACTGAATCTCTTTCTCGACTCGTCGGAAGACCGACCTCTCCTCTCTGTGCGCTCTGTTGCAGGTTCTCCCGGTCGGACGAGCTGTCGCGACACCGTCGCTCGCACTCGGGGGTCAAGCCCTACCAGTGCCCCGTGTGCGAGAAGAAGTTTGCCCGCAGCGACCACCTGTCCAAACACATCAAAGTCCACCGCTTTCCGCGGAGCTGCAGGACTCTGCGCACGGCCAGCTGAGCTCCCCCCCCCGCCCCTGAGCTGTCTTTGGTTCATTTTATGTTGTTGGTTTTAAAGGAAAGGCAAATGCTTGCGACGTTCTAATTTATTGTACAAAGACGAAGCAACACAGACTTCCTATCTGCTCTGTAGCAGAACGTCCCGCGGGGGGGTTCTTGTCACACCTAGTGCTTTAATATGTCATGCTCTTTGTTCATTGTCCAAGTCTCTCCTTGTCGACATAAGACGATAAGATAAGCTCAGTTTGACACCGTTGGAAGTATCTTATGGCTTTGGTAATATACCCTCGTGTTTCCCCCTTTTTTTTGCTGGACAATAAGAGAAAACAAACACAAAAACGAAAATGCCTTTTTCTAACATTTTGGAAGCTGTCAAGATCTCTCTGACATTCCTTCATTTTATGCAATGTCACAGGGGTGAGGGGTGCATGTCCTCCGATGGATTTCTGTCTCTGTTCTATTGATGTCCCTTGGCATCGTAGCTCTATCGTAGGTTACCCATATAGACTACTGAAATCGTTATAAGCTACTGGGTTTATCAAGTCAAAGTCAAAACATGTTTGATAAATTTCATGGCTTGATATGACTGAATTGGAGCAATGTGAGGAAATGCAAAATTATGTACAACGAGTTAGATAAGCACACATGAATGATTGTCGAGCAGATCTTCTGATCAGTGCTAACTGATCAGAAGATTGTTAAATAGTTTTTATATTGTAGTGTTTATTGAGTATTAAGATATGTAATTGTTTATATTTCTTCTTATTGCATCTCTGGCCTTACTGTACCACAAAGCCCTGAGTGAAGAGCTCAATTGTTGACAAAAAATCTTGTCTACTATATTCTTGATCAGGTTGACTGTAATATCGAGTTTTAGTACTCAAGATTTTATAATACAGTCCATGTCAATGCATATCAAGGAAATGTAATGTGTCTGTGTGTTTGTAATTAATTATGCCTTTAGTCATTGCCTTTGTGAATTGACACAGATTCTGCCTCAACTATGCTTGTTTTTTAATACAATTGTCAGACGGACCTTTGCCATCATCATTTAGGGTTGAGGTAATCAGAAATTGCCCACCATGGTGCTGAACAATACGAAGAACGGCCTGCTGGGAAATGTAGTTGCAACATACACAACTTGGTCATGACAAAGTTGTTTTGCTCTTAAAATGTGTGCTTATGTAACCATGCCCTGTGGTGAATTTGTAAGTGTGTGAAAATGCCGTCCATGCATTATTCATGAATGAACCAGTGGGGTCACATGATATTGACATTGATCATTCCTTCTCATTCTTTTTAAATGTTCAATGCTTGTTTGAACACAGGTCTTTTATCGCATCCTATGAATGTATGCACATATATACGTATATATGATATATATATATATATATATATATATATATGTATGTGTGTGTGTGTGTATATATATATGTGTATATGTATATATGTGTGTATGTGTGTGTGCGCGCTGGTGTGTACATAGCCACATTCATGGCAAACACAAAAGACTGTTCTGATATTCATCAGTGTTGTGAAGATTGCTCATGTAAAACCCTAAATGTGTACATATTTCACTGCATATGAATATATTATATATTTTTTTCTTTGTTCTACTCAAGCTATATTTACAAATAAAAGTTGAACATATAATGTGTTTGTACATGAATGCAAATTTATTTTTTTTAAAAAGGACACCATTACAGTGCAATTCCATTCATGGAATATTTCTGAACGTAGCTGCATACTGTTACATCATTGCCATCAAGTGAATCACCATGCACTTGTTTAGGCCAATTGTACTATGGAGTCAGATCCATCTCAATATTAAAGGACCACTATTTTACCAACAGGTGTGAGTGTGATTAGCCATTACAAGCCATTACAAAATCTTCCCTTACCCTGTGACGTAGTGACATCCCACATGGGAGTGTCCACATAGATGTTTGATGGATAGATATGCCTACCAGTTGGTGCAGTCCACCCAGTAGGCTGGAAGACTGCTCTGTCCATCACACCTCATGGTGGACACTCCCACTTTGTTGTTCCATTTGAACTGGGAATTCAGATTGTCGGCGATCTCTGTTGTCAGATTTCCGACTCATGAAGTCAGAAGAATCTCCCTGACCTCAATATCCAAGATCAACAGTAGTCGGCGTTGTAGTAATATACAGTTTATTAGCATGTCTGTCTTATTAGTGTCTCATTAAATCAGTTGTATACAAGGCACTGTCCAACTTCTATCTGTGGACATGCTGCTATGGTGTTTGTATGCGCAAAATACAAAATAACGTGTTATGAACTGTTTTTCCTAGCAATGCCTAACCTGATTAGAACTGATTTTGCTAATGGCTTCTTGGTTTTCAGACTTGTATTGGACGCATTCATCTCTGGTGTGACATGATTCGCAGCATTTATACAGCAGTGGAGGGTCAACAACCCCATACACTAAAAAAGTTCACACACGACACGCTGTTCGTAAATACAGGTTCAACAGTTTGCATATAAATGTAACAACATATAAATATGTTTTTAATGAAAATTGCAAATGTGTTTAAATACATATATATTTATGGATTTCTTTTATCTCAAAGAAATATTTGTGTTTGCATCAGAAAAAAACATTTGTGAGCCTTACTTTTTCATGTGTAAATAAATCCCAAAATACAGTTGTGAATCCTTCTGTGTGCATTAAGTAGTATTTAGAGTGATCTTACTCAATATTCTGGAGCCTATGCTGGCTCTGTCTCCTTGTGCTAACTGTAATTTAGGCTTTGCTCTTGAGGCATTGTCTGGCTTCTCACAGAGCGCAGCCCTTCAACACTAATTCAAGTGGGCTGTTTTATACAACATAGTCCTCCTCCCCAGCTGAGCTAACTGGGACCAGAGCTCCCAGCCATAGATCCCAGAAAGAGGCCGCACACATTCCAGCACTGAGTACATCCGTCGGTAAACATGTGGAGACTGTTTCACATTTACAGTCTTTTAACCGGTGGTAAGGAAAAGGAAGAAAACCTTTTTTTCCTTACTTTTCATTTGGATCACAAAGATGGCTTACCTTATGTTGGGACTCTTTCACCCTGCATCATTCAAAAAGTGACATATTTGTCGAGGGTGTACACACGTTTGCTGATGGGGTGAAGGACGACTTTTGTCTGGAACTGGTCTTCTGGAGTGGGGTACATCACAACGATGTATCCCAGTCTGTACCAGTAGGTATTTGTGTGTGTAAAGTATGTGTTGAAACTGGGAGGTAATGCATATGTAGCAGTAACGGCTAATTCCTACAATGTGATGTGTGGTAGCGTTTACCTCAACATCTCCATGTGGGTCTGAGCACGTGTTCCCCAACTCCCCTCAATTGATTCACAAAACGTCAAGAGGAGATGGGCCACTAATCCAAACATGCATCCAGCTGGAATTGCGTATTTCCACTGTAGATGTACTATACTATAGTTATAATAGTTATAGTATAGTACAACTGTACTGCATATTTTACGTTACAAGATTCCCAGAGGTGAGGGAAATACGATTTTAAGTCAAATACAAACAATAGACTCATGTTGTGTCTTGTTGGAGTTTGGTCTTGATCTGCGGTCTTGTTTAAACCACACGAGATGAACATGTTTATCATTAGCTTGTTGTCTGTCTGTGGCCTGCCTGTTGTCTGTCTGAACTTCAGATTCAGATAACTTCATAGATCTGTGAGGAAATTACTTGTTATAGTTGCTCTGCTCAAGCCAGAAACATCAAATAATAGTAGAATGAACACAATGAGCAATTTAACCACAAAATCCAGCACAAATTGAAATGGTTCAACAAATCAACAATATATAGGGACCGCAGTAGTAGATATGAGGCATAAAAAATATGCATCTACAAAAATGAACTGTGCTGTATTTCAATGAACTGTAAATGAACTGTACTGTATGTCAATAGGTCTATCCATTTCCATAGCCCTACATGTTTTATATGGCCCCTTTTAAGCAAAAAACAATAACAATGACATAAGCTCGGTAATACTCTTTACCTATGATGTATACAAATATGTTATCTGCTGTTTCTGCTAGCGTTATGGCACTTTTGAGACTGCTCCAAGCTAATGTGGCGATAGAGAGTGCAACAACAGGTTGTTTAAAAGTCTGAATTCAGGACAAAGTTAAGTAGATCATAGCACGTCATGCGGTACTGGCTGTAGGGAGGATCGCCATGGTTACCATAGGAGCAGAGTCCCTGATCTGTCTATTGACAGTTGGGACTCTGGTGGGAACATGGGGAACATGGTGACCAATAGGGCACTTGATAACACAGTCCAAAACTCTTTTCAGTTGTGTGTGTGTGTGTGTGTGTGTGTGTGTGTGTGTGTGTGTGTGTGTGTGTGTGTGTGTGTGTGATTGAAACACGTGTACAGGGAGAAGAACTGCTTGTACAGAACAAAAGTACAAAACAAAACAAAAGAAAGTATTATACTGAGTGTGCCAAGCAAATGTTTTCGGTTTTCTCCAACTGATCTCTAGTTTTTGCTTTGCTTGATGCTGGCTGCTGAACTCTGCTGGCTATTGATCGAAAAGTCCATGCCTTTTCCATATAGGAGTGGGCAACGTAACATAGTATTTGACATAGTGTAACATATGTAACAGCATATTTGCATTCAGGTGTCTGTGTTCTGGTTCTGGAGGAAGAAGCTTCCTAGGTCCTCAGAAATGTATGGAGTTTATCGGGAAAAGGATTGTAGCGATCATTGGTGGCACAAAAAATAAGATATGTATTAATTGAAAAGTTTTTAAATATATCCTACATTTATGAACAAAGAGGGAAACATTGACCATCTCCAACATATTCAGAAAACGTCTGCAAAGATCTCTTAATTGCAAAAATATGGAACCAACATGTCACGTATTGTTTCAGGAATAGAGCGTGAGTTTGTCTGTGCAAACTGCTGACCGTTTTTGAGTATCCAAGCCACTAGTTGGGTTGGGTAGTTGGGTTAAAAAAACAATAAACAAATACCCACCATTCAGTGTTTGCCCTTTGTCAGTTCTCTTTCATGAATTGTCCTGAAAGTCATTACGTGACTTCAGATCTCCACCACTTCTATATTGTCTGTGGAATATTCAAACACTGAAAGTGTAGGATGTTTTCACTCCATTTTGTGTCTGCATCATTTCTTTCTGGGCTATACATCAGGTCCCCACACACACACACTCATCACTGTATCCTATATACAGTGGCAAGGGCCCCAAACACATATGTAGACCATTAAACATTGTAACATGCGTGTAGGTGTGTGTGTGTGTGTGTGTGTGTGTGTGTGTGTGTGTGTGTGTGTGTGTGGGTGTGTAGAAATGAAATGAGAAATGAAATCTCGGAAGGCCGAGCATGTGCCAAATGATACTAGCCAAGCTTGGCTGCTTGTAAACAGCATGAGAACGTGTGTCTCAAGGGGGGATTGTCATCACAACAATTTTACAATGTTAAAGATGTTTGGATGGTATACATCCTTTTTTTTTGTTCTATATTTTATGTGTGTGTGTGTGTGTGTGTGTGTGTGTGTGTGTGCATGTTTAACATGCTACATTTAACACATAAATGTTCAAACATGACGTGTTTCTCACTGCTGTGCTCTTGAATGACCCTCCCTTTCTTTTGGGACATCCCACAGTTGCTATGTCTTAGACACTAACCAAACACTAAAAGGATTTCCCCCAGACCCTATCAAGAGAATCTGCATGAAAAATCCCCCCAAAAATAACAATATGATATAATGAAATAATAAATGAATAATGCTGAATACAGCAAGGCGAACACAGGCTGAGAACCAAACGATTCAATAACCCGCATCTCACCATGGATCACGATATCTGATTTGAGGTGACATTTGTGAATGAGTTGGTGAACAAAACAACTCATAAAAATACTGACCTCTTTAGTTTGCCTCCAATCCACCAGGCCAGACAAAAGCACACACACGCACGCACGCACACACACACGCACGCACGCACACGCACGCACGCGCACGCACGCACGCACGCAGGCACGCACGCACACACACGCACGCAGGCACGCACGCACACGCACACACACACACACGCACACGCACACGCACGCACGCACACACACACACACACACACACAAGGCACCCTCATTGCTTACGTACAACAGTTGTCAGTGAGTAATCCGGTGCGTGGAGCAGGACTGCGGCCCTGATGCCAGGGGCTGTGATCTCCCCTGGCAACGCTCCCCGCTGTGTGCTGTGTCACCGACCTCTAATTATTATTGAGCTGCGGTCAATAGCCATGCTTTCTTTACGCAATTTCATCTCTAGCTGTTTACCCACGTTATCCCGGCCAAAGAACACAGGTAGAAAACACGACACTGACGACAGCAGAATGGACGCCTGCCCGGCTATCTTGCCTGTTAACCCTCAAACGATTACAGCATGTTCGCATCAGCACGAGCCGCAAGGCTTTTGGGTTTTCTGTGTCTGCTGTATTTTAGACCATAACCCAATTATATCGCCTTCATCCAAGTATTTGAAATTCAAAACCAAGTCAAATGTATTCCGTGGACATCCTGCAAAGAAAACAGTATTGTGCTACTCGCTCTTGATTGATGGAGTTTTTGTGAGACAGGCTGCAGCAAACATTAAATCTTCTCCTGCCTTCTCCCCATCCGGAACAATGTCCTGGCCCACAGCCAATCACATTACCTGCTTCAATTCGACATGTTGGCAAAGTGATACAAACACGTGTTACAGTATGAATCTGTCTACAGGTGGTATTCAAGATACACACTCCTACAATCTGATCAACAGTCCTACAAATAACTTGTAGGTCTGTTGATGAGATGGCAGATGTCAAATGTCCCCCCTCTAGATTGCATGAATGTGATTATAATAGTAATGTTGATAATGTGATAATATATTTTCCAAACCTCCTATATGTACTCTACATCTAAATGTGTACTATATGTGCACCAAATCATATTTTGAGATTTTAATATGGTCACTGTGCTACTGAGATGTTATACAGAAATATGTGGGATTCTATATATATTGTTATTCCTCCAGCTAAAATTGCCTTTAGGGTGATATGTATGACATTGAACTTATTTTATTTTATTTCACTATATCACATTTTTGTAAACATGTTTCGTATCCACCCAGGGACGTGTGGTCATGACGGTCATGATGAGGCCCTCTCCGTCACATGCTTTTTAAATCTTGGAATAAGACCGAAAATGAACCACTCAAAACCGGCTCAAAAGTAAGCCGACAAGTATGTTTGTATGTCAAGTATGTTTGTATGTGTGCAATTAAAAAAGCCTTTAATGAGTTGGGTTGTGTTACATTAAATAATGTATTTTACATAAACACCAACGCATATCGGCGTTCTGCGTGGCAGCCTTCTGCATTCAGAGGGCCTCCAAGAGCACCAGCGCTTTGGAGGAACACTAGCAGCGCTCCTGCTACCATAACCCTCTCTCCTATGCTCAAATCTGGTTCTGCTTGCCGTTCTTTCTGCCAAGAGGCTTAGCACCAGCTCCGGCCCCTTTACTGGAGCACAGTGGACAAGAATGTCTGGAAAGTAGACTTTCTTGGAAGCGGTGGTTGTTTGGAAACTTAAGATTTGAGCAGTTGGTGTCTAATGCTTCATTTCATCAATAAGCATGCTTTGCTCCATGGTGCAGGATATACATTTTCTCTCAGCATCCATAAGCTCTTTAAACTAGTCGTCGTTGTCTGCAGCCTTCTTACCCTCGTGCTCGTAACCTAATGAACTATGAACAATGTGGGTGTCTAGTACTGATGAATAAGGACATATTAATGTGGTGTTGCTGTCAATGAGGTTTGTAAATGATGGATGCTCTTGGTCATCAATTATCATAATTTGGAACATGACCATTGCTGGTCATCACTTTTCCCTACAGTGGAGGTCTCTCTAGTTTTCTTGGGCCATATGCAAAAGTGAAACTCTCTCTCTGTTTCAAAGACCCAGTGTTGTTATGTTGTAAACCTTTTTTAGTAGGGTTTCAATGTGTGTAGTTGAGCCACCGCCACCACCATCACCACCACCAATACCCCCTTCCCGGGCTCAACACTCCTATGTCCCTCAGGCCTATTCCTGGAACACAGCTTGTTTTAAGCACACACATTTTAGAGCCAAGCTGCAACGTCTAGCACTCTCTCTCTCTCTCGCTCTCTCTTACTCTCTCTCTCACCCACACACACACACACACACGCACACGCACACGCACACACACGCACATGCGCACGCACACACACACACACACACACATTAACACACTCACACATGCACACACACACACACGCATGCAATTATCACCCACTTCTTACATAACCGGTGGTTTGTTACAGCACAAATGACCAACAAGCATGCCAAGATATCACAGTTTACAGTGTTATCTTTAAAGGATAAGGAAAGGTTAAAAATAGATAATAAAGTAGGTGGTAATCATAAAGTAGGGTGGGAGGTGACCAAAATGTACTCTTGATGAATAAATTCACCAATAACTATTTTGTGTTGATCTGAATGGGGGTGAGTTCATTGATAGTGCCCGAGCGTTTGGATCTAGATACTCCCTGTTTAACAGGGCAGGATATCACGGAGTATCTTGCCCTTGGTTGGGGCTGTATACGATTTCACTGCAATGCGTATTGACACTCTACCCCAGTGTGTCCTTCACATTGCCTGAGTGGAAAAAGGAAAGGCCAATGGAAAATTCATGTATACGCCCGGACATTGTACCTGGAACGCACAGGTGGATGATTTTATTTTACCTAAACTATAATTTTTATTGAATCTGTTCGATGTTATACTTTTAATTATTGTGTATTTATCATATATTGTCATATATATCATATATTATCTAAGCACAGTTGAAGGAGCAGGAAAAGTAAGCGTTTCACTGCTTTTTGTACATGTATAACTTTGAACGTGACAAATAAAACTCAGACTTGAACTTGAGCTTGGACAGGACAGATGTCAAGGCGCTATGCACATTGATGAGCAATTGTCGTCGTTACTTTACTTTATTTTTAACCCTGTGCAGACTCCCAGGCATTCGGACAGACTGTTCATCTTCAGTCACAAAACACGGCCGTCCATGGGTTGCTTCATTCCCTCCCTGCTCCACCACACAAACGCCCGCATATTATTTACCGTGAAACCAAGTGAGTGCTTCATCCCATCCCTGGGCCATGTGGTGGGGCACCCCAGGGCCCGCGACCACAACAGTTACAACACACTTGCCAAATTCCCAGGATCGCTGGGACAATTGGGACTTTTTTTTTAGGACAGTTTTTTGGGCAGGGACAGTGACACTGTGTGTGTGTGTGTGTGTGTTGGTGTTGGGGTTGGGGTGGGGTTGGGGGTGGGGTGGGTGTGGGTGTGGGTGTGGGGGGGTGGGGGGGGGGGTTGGGGGGGGGGGGTGGGTGTGGGGGGGGGGGGGGGGGGGGGGGAGGGGAGGAGCACAGTGGGCTT
>OMKI01059019.1:7414-17628 GCA_900302315.1 Phycis blennoides | reverse complement strand
GGCGGGCATAATTATGTTGCCATCAATGAAATGCTGAATGGTGGAATCTTCGGAAAATGTATATAATTGTATCGATGATGTAATGATGTAATGTAATTTAAAATGATGCATTATGTAACAGGTTAAAGCTCATCCTTTACTATGTACATTTACATTACATTTAGCAGACGCTTTTATCCAAAGTGACTTAGAAAGAGTACATTTGTCATAAGAAGGTGAAACATTTCATTGCTGCTAATACAGTAAGAAAGTCACCAGAACAAGTTTCAAGCATTTCAATTGCTAGGTTAACCATTGCTAGTATACAACATGTCTGCTTAAGTGCCAAGTTACAAAGAGCGATCAAAGTGCCAAATTACAAAGAGTAATTAAAGTGCCAAGACGTACAACAAATAAGAGCATGAGGGTAGGGTTATGCAGGGTTCAGGTGAACTCTGAACAAGTCGGTCTTGAGTCTCTTCCACCTGTGTACACACAGGTGGTTCATAACCATATGAGAATGTCACAGCTACACAGCTATCTTATCATGTGTGCACAAAGAGACAATTTTCCTGTTGGAGTGTCACTAGACATGGACCCCACCCCATGACCCCACCCCTAAATGAACCCATGCTGCACCCCTAGTCTCACATTAAGAAAGGCGGGGCATCACTCGTACCAGCCGGCCAGTCTGTGTGTGTGTGTGTATGTGTGCGGTCAGACCTTGCTGCTTTTTTAAGAATGCCCTGCAGAGACGTACGTATGCACGTACACGTGCAGCATGTACGTGCACATGTTAGTGACGGCCAAGCAGCCCCTGGCCTGCTGGGTCTGCTCTGTCTCCAGGAGCTGGTGGGCCTGCTCTGTCTCCAGGAGCTGGTGGGTCTGCTCTGTCTCCAGGAGCTGGTGGGTCTGCTCTGTCTCCAGGAGCTGGTGGGTCTGCTCTGTCTCCAGGAGCTGGTGGGTCTGCTCTGTCTCCAGGAGCTGCTGGATCTGCTCTGTCTCCAGGCAGGAGCTGGTGGGTCTGCTCTGTCTCCAGGCAGGAGCTGGTGGGTCTGCTGTCTCCAGGAGCTGCTGGGACTGCTCTGTCTCCAGGCAGGAGCTGGTGGGTCTGCTCTGTCTCCAGGCAGGAGCTGGTGGGTCTGCTCTGTCTGCAGGAGCTGATGGGTCTGCTCTGTCTCCGGGAGCTGCTGGGTCTGCTCTATATCCAGGCAGGAGCTGGTGGGTCTGCTCTGTCTGCAGGAGCTGATGGGTCGGCTCTGTCTCCAGGAGCCCCGCCAACATTTCCACCCTGTGATGGAGCTGGCACTGTGGTAGCGGGCGGGGCTCGGGGGTTCTGGGGGGGTTCAGTGGGATTAGAACCCAGTTTATAGCTGTGGACCCTGCATACGGGAACCAAGACGTAACATCTTACCAATAGATCACTATTACTACTACATTGAAATAACAAGGCAGTTGGTCATGTGGTGTATGATAGCCAGCATCCATGTCCCCGTATCTTCCTTTGTCTTTCCCAGAGAAGCAGTGTGAGGGCTGGGAGGTGAAAGAGATCACATTACAGACGCTGAAGCGCCTTCAATGCCGTGATGAATATGCATGCAAATTTGTTAATTAAGTTAATTATTCGTAAGAAGTTCAATTTGTCTTGCCCTAACAATTTCTCCAGCAATAGCTTTTAGCCTATTTCACTCATTAGTCATTATGCCATTCTATAAAACATAAAGTAAAACAGAAGTTCCTTTTAAAAATAAAAAAGAATAGATATAAATTGTAGATGTCACGTGTGACAGTTGTAATGGTGGGGGCATTTCTTTAATGCAGAGAGATGCTGCTAAAGGCCTAGCAGCATCACTCTGGCCTATTCATAGTCAGAGGGTGTAATATATATATGAGATGTGTGTGTGTGTGTGTGTGTGTGTGTGTGTGTGTGTGTGTTTATTTATATAACACACACACACACACAAAACGGTCATCTCCAGGACACCGTCCTGCTGACCCAGGGACTGTAGATCCTTATCAGTAAAACATTGCCATCTACTGGAATTCTATGAAATGACACAGCAAAACTCAATTTGGAAAGGTAAGCAAGATAAATGAAGATAAAACTTCAACATATTGCAACATATTGCCATGCAGCACTAGACCTGAGCACTCATACGTACAAGAATAATGTAGGCTATTATTAAGTCAGTTAATCCCCGGGCGCTGAACATAGCAGCCCACTGCTCCTATGTACCATAGGATGGGTCAAATGCAGAGAACAAATTTCGTTCCCATATCTGAGAATGACAAATAAAGACCGAAAGGTCCTCTCTTAAAAAAAGTACAACAACATTTGAACACACCCAAAAAAACGCACCTGACAATGGCGGTAAAGTCATATAATTTGTTTGTCGTTTTGAATCTTTCATCTTTCTTGGGCCTGCGTGTCGCTGTCTCACACTGAAAACTACGTCCCTGAACTTATACACCCATGAACCCATATGGAGCATACTAACGCTACATGTTCTTCATCCATTGCCGTTTAAATTCGTAATTAGTGAGTAAATGAGTAAAACGGTGAATGACTTTACGACAGCGACCCCACCCGGTACCGGAATACGATGCGTTCAGCGCCACAGCTCCTTGACGTGTACTGGTTGCGCACACCGTGACCCTCCACCTGCCGGTGCAAATACCTGCTGACATGCTCCAGCTGACAGGTCAAGGCCCGCGGCTCAGTTCTGGTCCAACACAGAAACTGCATGCATGAGTCCGCCTAAAGGATGTAAAGTATGTACGCTGTGGCCTCAGTGGGGGGCGCGGCAATCTGCGGCTCGTCATCAGACCCACCTGGACCGTGTCGTTAGCCGAGACAAAATGACCTCCCGCAATGGGAGTCAAAGGGTCTTTGTCTGGAGATGGTGTGGCATGTGAAAAACTGTTCATGAAAGAAGGGTCTTTGACTGGAGAAGGTGAGCATGTTAAAAACCGTTTATTGAAAGAAGGGTCTGTCTGGAGGAGGTGCGCATGTTAAAAACTTTATTGCTTCTTAGAATGTTACACAGGTTGCTAGATGGACGCTGGCCGTGGTGGGATGCATGGCGGGGGACCGGGCCACTGGCCGGGGGACACCGGCTCCAGGGGAGCGGCAGTCTGCGGCAGCATCTTCAGAACCCGTGGACTTTCAGCTGCTCCTCGCGCACAATTCCTATCTGGAAAGGAGGAGGAGGAGAAGAAGGCGGTTTCAACTTCCTGGGAGCAACAGAACACACACACATAGCCACCACTGAAGTGGAGATAAACACAGCAAGACAGAACAAACTGTTGGACCAACACATGCCAAATACTGCATGACACATGGAAAGAAAGTCACATGACCTCCATCAGGAACTGGCAGATGTTCTTCCTCTGGTCTCCCTGGAGCTGAATGACCTCGCCGTACTCTGGGTGCTCAATCACTGTGCCATTGCAGGCAAACTTCTGCTCAACACAGGGAGACGAATGTAAGTTAAAGCACACTTTACACATTTTTCAACCTGGATCCCATTCTCTGATTATTTTTGGTCAGAGATGGGTCCAGCATTACCGCTGCGGCCTTAACGCAGGAAAAATGAGCAGGTAATATAATCACCCGAGACATAAGAACCAGTCCACCATAGCACACTTAGAACCAGTCCACCATAGCACACATCACCTGCTATGATACCAGAATGATCCATTACCTTCTTGAAGGCCTTCACCAGCTTCTTCTTGTCGTAGTCGTGGGCGATGCCTTGCACGGTGGTCAGGGTCTTGCGCCCGTTCCGCTGCTGGATCCGTATGTGGATCTTGTCCTCGGTCCCTGAGGGGACTAAATCGTCCCCCTTGGTTGCATCAGCAAAGGGATCTGTTGAGAAGACGGATGAGACAGCAGCTTCAGGTTTAACCAGAGATAATGAGACAGCAGCTGATAAAATGCAGATAAAATGAAAAAATGATAATGAGATAGCAGTTTTAGGTTTAACATTCTGAATAATGAGATGGCAGCTTAAGGTTTAAAATGAGAAATGACACGGCAGCTTAAACTTTATTGGTTTAATAAACCAATCCTCATCAGGGACCAAGTGAGCTCAGGTTCCACTCGATGTGTGTGCACATCCAGCAGATAACTAAAACATCTGGCAGCTGATAGGAACCGAATGACGGATCAATAAGATTCTGTAAATGAAACCACACACTGAAGCTAACACTAAAGCCAATATTAAAGCCAACACTAAAGCCAGCACTGACCACCCTCCGTCACCATGAGTAGAGACGAAGACTGTTATAGTTGAACTACTAAAACATTCTCCATCCTGATGTAGCACTTAGCTTACTGAAGCAGTTAGCTTACTTAATGATTCTTATGTACTCGCATTATTCTTGCACTTCCTGTATTCGCTTTGGACAAAAGCGTCAGCTGTATAAATGTAATTCAAAGTAATGCAATGTATAATTGTAATGTATTGTAAATTCCTGGAATGTTTGGAACCTTGGGCTCAGGCTGGCAGGGCTAGCAGTGCTAGTTAGCGGAAGAGACAATACGCTGGTGCTAGCAATGCTAGCCAAAGTACATTCTAGTGCTAGAATGCTAGGAACCGAAATAGCGCTATGCTAAGCGCTGAGCGTACACGCTAGTGCTAGAATGCTATGAACCCGAAGTAGCGCTATGCTAGGCGCTAGGTTCTAGGCCTAGGTGCTATGCGCTGAGCGTACATGCTAGTGCTTAGAAGCTAGAGTCCGGAAGTAGCAAACATGCTACTTCAGTTGGAACAATGTTATCCACATAATGTACATTTAACTTACCATAGTATGTGAGATTCTGGATATCGGACATACGATGTTAGGACGTTGACGTTATGGAGATGAAATAGCTCGGCGGGTTGAGCCGTATTTAGTGGAGTGACTCGGAGAGGTAAAGTGAGGAGTACAGCAAGTCTCTCTCTGCCAGGCGATCTCTGCAGGACTTCCGGTCCTTTACCGTTCAAAATAAAAGACACGGAAACCAAAGAACACTACTTTTGTATTTTCTGTTTATTACAGTATTTGTGAAAGATTATTTATATATATTTTTCTTTTTTTTGGCATATCTCCAAATAATCATCGTCCCCAGTTCATCAGGCCGCATGTATCCCAACAAGCAGTGCCACCAAAAAGGCCAAATTTCCCAAAGAAAACACTGCCAGCAGAATAATGGGGATGGTCTCCTACAGAGGACAAGGTGACAGAGTGAGTTATGGATTTACATTGACAGTTATCCACCCATTTATTTTAGGTTTTTACAAAAGGTATTATAAAAGTGGCTTACTATTTTTGGTTCATCAATTTCCCAAGCTAATTAAGAAAAAGGAGGGGGAAAAAAATCAGATTAGAAGGCATGATAACAAGCAGACCAGCAAGAGATCCCATACAGAGGTCTGTGTGATCAATGTCTGGGGGTCACATGGTAGTCCTCATGTGACAGATGTAGATAACTACGCAACATGGTCAGAATGTGTTAAGGAAAATGAATATGCCTATCGGTAAAACAGCCACACTGAACATCAAGAGAAATATATGTAGGCCTACAATAACAATAATAACCTACAATAGCACACAGTGCATTCTATATCGTAATAAATATAACATAAAATGTGGTTATGAACACTGTAATTTACGTCCACTTTAGAGTACATCTACAATGAGGTGGAGTTTGAACTGGGCCGCAGGGCAGATATTACTCCCCCTGGACAAATATAAATACTGCATAAATAAATAAAGGGTGAATTTGTGGCATTTAGCAGATGCTTTTGTCCAAAGCGACTTACAATCAGTACATTTGTGGGGTTCGACATGTGGACAGTTGGAGGAGGAGGGGGATCAAGGGGATCGAACCGCCGACCCTACGGTGAGTGGACGACCTGCGCTACCCACTGAGCTACTGCCGCCCCAAATGTGCGTATGTATATCGCTTCATCTTTCAAAAAGGGTTCTTTCTCGATGAATACAGTGCAGAGTTCAGAGGCCTGCACACAGAAGAAGGGCAGGGAGATGTGTGCCCAGGGGCCCGGGGCCTGCCTCTGCATGCACGCACACACACACACACACACACACACACACACACACACACACACACACACACACACACACACACACACACACACACACACACACACGCGCACACGCGCACAGGCTTTCCTGAAGAAGCATGCAGGGAAGCAGCAGCAGGGTTACCTTGGCGCTGACAGCGAGTGTACAGCTCAAAGGACAGGTAGAAGATAGCCTCCCAGCCAACAAACCCTCCCATCAGTTTGACCAGCACTTGGTCCTCAGAGCCGTCCAACAGCCGCAGGCCAGTGAATATGGCCGCCACTGGTCATGGATACACAGAGTTGTTGTACACATGACATTTGGCCAAAATATAGCCCAGAGAGAACTATTCAAGTGAAACATGTTGTGTTTATTTGATGAGACTAAAACAGTTCAAATTAAGAGTCTTACCTGCCAGGACTTTTATTATGAGTGCATTCAGCATGTGGATCCAGTTAAAGACATGGCGGCTGGGGAAGAGATGGAGGCCACATGGCCAGACTGTTAGCAGCAGCCCACCAAGTCATTCTCTTTAACTTCTACACTTTACGTCACTCTTTCTAGTCAACCAATAGAAGCCGTCATAGCAACCCACAGCAGTACTGACACCCAGAGCTCCCGCCCCTCCCTTCACAGCCCATGAACACACACACAGCAACAGGTGGTCTACGTACAGCTTGTGATCTGGTCCGCATCGGAACAGCGCCCCTAGAGGCTGGATGAACGCAAGGATCGTCACCAGGCATCCTAAAACAGGATGCGCTCCCTGTTAGAAACCATAACACAAAGCATTACTGGGGGCTGCTGTGGTCATTTGATGTATTGCCTCTAGAAGACACTCGATTCAACATGTCTACTCACTCCTGTCCAGCCTCTGACGAAGCAGAAAATTATGATAAAGGCAATGCCTGTAGCTACCACAGTCAGGCTCATCAGAGAGACATGGGCCTGGAGTCAAACCAAACATACAAATGTGAAGTCAGTACATGTAGACATGTAAACATACTTAAGTATTTGCACTTGAATGCAGTATCACATGCTAAAAAAAGATGTGTCGTCACGGTAGACATCTTCACGTACAGGACAATATAAAGGTTATTGTCCTCACTTACTGCATCGGCTGCCTTCCAATCACCAGGTTCAAGCATCATTAACGTTCAGAACATGGTAAACAGTGAGTCATGACTCTGAGCCCACTGGGAAGTGGTTTTAGCATAAACATGGAATAGGCAGACATCAATCGCACTTTACTTGATTAAGCCCTTGACAAACAGTTGAGTGTCTGTCAAAGTTTAAGCATGCCTACAGGGTGTATGATCACACAGAGCAACAAACCACGTGTAATCTGTACTCATTCCATTGAAAGGAAGTTCCGACCAAAAAGTTCTCACCAGAAACCAGACCGCTTTGCCGGAGGGGCAGTGAGCCTTGGCCAAACCTTTGAAGTACCTGGCAACCATCATGCCCAGAGTGGCCGTGGTCATCCACGCAATCAACATGAGGGCACCTGAATCACAAAACACAGGTTGAACGCTGACGTTTTTGTTTTACCTCACAGAAGACATTCGCTGTGTCCTCTTTGGAACTAACCGTGTGCTTTGATGCTCTGAGGCTTCCCAGCTTCGCCGATCACCTGAGGGTAGACAATGTTCACCTTCTCCGTGCTGCTGAAGTGGCCCGTGTGGAAGTTGATTACTCCTGTTTAGGAAAAGCAAAGCGCATTTCTTTTGAAAATTTTTGTTAAATCATCGGGTTAATTAAAATGTGTTTCTTTCATGTTGTAACCCACGGCATATATATCGAGGGGGATGCTCATAGTCACCATTAGTCGTGGATCCGTAGGCATACAGAAGGTAGTAAGGTGCATCAAAACCAGTGGAGCGCTGGCTAGTAGAGATGGGATTCCTGGAGTTGAAGGAGCAGCTGATGACTCCATCCTGAAGAGATCCCGTCACGTTGGAGACGTTTCCCTGATGGAGCAGGAATCCCACAGACAGGAGCAGAACCAGTCACACAGGGGTTGTGTCTTGGATGCTCCATGGTACAGTACCGCTGTCTCTATTGCCTCATCCCTGCCTCTCATCCATCTAATCTTGGTTGATTGTCTGCTGAGGGACAAGCCCTTTGGAATGGGAGCTCTGATAAAGAGCAGCAGCAATCAGCTCCCGGCTTCTGCTTTATGGCTCTGACCAGCAGCAGGAACCTCCACAGCATTCAATCATTTACATTCTGAAGATCCTTTGAATAGGAGAAGTGAAGAAGACACCAGGTCCTGTAGAGTTGTTGTCTTTAGTAACAAGACCTTTTGTGAAATACAACCGTTTCAAGAGAGACATTCCAACCTCATGCAGAAGATGCAGACAGGAGTAAGTGAAAATGGCCTGTACCAGGGGAAGTGAAATGGGTCTCCGTCTTCCTGTTGAATACGCATGTTGTACTTGGACCAAGCCATTTGTGTCCAGGGCACAAATGTAGATGTCATCATTGCCCTTCACAGAAAAACATAAACAGCAAATCAGGAAACAGCAAAGGTTGAAACCGAAGTGATTCTGATGAAATTGTTTTGCACAAATTGATTGCCTTACTCTGCCACATTACCATCATTTGGTCATCGGAAAATCCAAAAGAAAGGTATCCTGGGGAGGCCCCCTTCATCTCAAACCGGGCCACAGAACCAGGCGGAGTGCTCACTGAGCCCGACATGAAATAACAAGCCGGGTCCACAGCCGGGTTGCAGTTGAGTGGCATGCTGAAGCAGACCTTGGTGAGGCCACACTCAGTACTGGTGATGTTGACCGGCTGGAGAACAGGTTCACATTCACAGTGGAGATCAGCAGCAATCATGGAAATCGCAGGGTTTATAATTGATCATGATAAATATATGATCATGGCACGGATCTCGTGAACTGTATTGACTCTGAACTGTATTGACTCTGACCTGTATTGACTCTGACCTGTATTGACTTAAATGTAGGTATTGTTAGAATAGTACAAACATTAGTAAAATGAGGAAGTTACATGACCTGGAAACCTGAAACAGAAAATCTATTTGTAGTTTGTTAAGAATGCCAAAGCCATCCACTGACTGTGCCTGCTTCTGTATGAGACAGGTTAGATGTTAGACAGCTCCCAGCTCATTTCTGACCTATCAGGGCCTTCCCTGGCTGGGTCAGGGAATCCATCAATTCAACAATTCTCAATGGTGGAGAAATGGAGGGAGGAAGGATTGTATTGGGTTGTTCATTTTCAAGTCTTGCTCTCTTATGTACTTTTCTGCTCCCTTTCTCATTTCTTACCCGCAGCACCTTATAAAAGAGGATTTCTAGAACAGGCAGGGAGCACACAGCAGCAAGCAGGGGAACCGTTCAGATGATGACCGTACCATGGCAGTAGTGGAGGAGCCAGAGGAGGGTCCGATGGGAGTGGGCGTGACTTTGGGGGGGAACCCACTGTAGCTCAACACGGGGCTCATCACGTCCACCCAATACGTGGCGTAGTTCTGCAGAAAGGTTGCACTACAGACAGAGGAAAACATTCAACACAAAAGGGTAAATTAGCAGACGCTTTTGTCCAAAGCGACTTACAATCAGTACATGTGTGGGGTTCGACATGTGGACAGTTGGAGGAGGGGGATCAAGGGGATCGAACCACCGACCCTACGGTTAGTGGACGACCCGCTCTGTCCACCCGCTCTACCCACTGAGCTACTGCCGCCCCAACACAAGTGGTTTGATTTCTCACTATCAGAGTTCCAAGATTAGGTTCTCCAATGTTATGTTATATTGGTTTTCCACTATTACGTTTGACGTCAGATCTTCTCTTTGTATTTTGCCACCATTGGTGGGCACAGACCAAATGGATATGGACAGCATGATTCCCTGGGTGGAAACTTTGACATAAAATGAAGGCAAATTTAAGCCAATCAGCAACAGATGAACCAAGAGAAGCTAAGGAACCACCTGTGTCTGCTGCTGCATAGCTTTACTGTTCTGAGTGATCAGTCATTTAACTGAATCAAGGGATGTTGTGGATGTTGCAATGAACACTATGGGCAGTATTTTAACAGCATAGGATGCAACAGAAACTACAACCAACAAAACTAGAAATATAAACCGTACTGGAATTTGATGGGCTTGGGGTCCTGCGACACAGCCGCTGTCCATGTT
>OMKI01059009.1:0-15061 GCA_900302315.1 Phycis blennoides | reverse complement strand
TTCATAGACTGTAACCTACGCCGATGAAAACATTTTACAGCATTGCATGACAAACAATGGCAGTTTCAAACAATTTCTCCCCATAATTACGAATTTCAAGATTAATTATCCAACAATGACAAAAAATAAAGAGACTATGCTTCCAAAATGGAGGCGCTCATGGAAGTGTGATGTCACAGTGTACAAGCCCTACAGTGCTATCAAGTGGACAGGAGTAAAGCTGGACCTACTGCACATGGCCTTGCTAGGGTTGAACTGCTGTCCCATGAGGAACTGCTGCAGCTTCCTGACGTCCACCCTGGCCTGGACCATGGTCTCCGAGTCCCTCTGGGGGTTCTGCGACCCATCATCCCCAGCTGGGACCAGGTGGGGAGGAGGAGGAGGAGGAGGAGGGACAAAGAAGTGTTGGGGATGGGAAGAAATTGTGGAGGAGGAATTTAAAGGGGATATGCCAAAAACCATAGCTGTACTGAGCAGATTCCCCATGTATTGAAATAAGGGCAATTTTTACATGCATGAATTGCTTTAAATTGTCAATATGTGAACATCAACTTGTACAACTTTGTACATATTTGAAGAGCTTGAGCAGGCTGCAGGTCACTTTTCGGCGCCAGTAATTAGAAGGAATACTTATAGAGCACCCCTCAAAACACAAAAGGCCTAATCAGAGAAGACATGTGAATGAGTCAAAATGTGAAATGGCAAACATGCAAAAATCTAATCTCTGAATGATAAACCAATTGTAGAACATACCCCAGGGAGGGTTGCCCAGGTCTCTGAAGTGGGTTGTGACCGACACCAAATCTGTCTCTATCTTCAGGTTCATTTCACCATTCATGTTGGCTTCTATGACCTAAAAGTACACAACATAACTTAACATCACACACACACACACACACACACACACACACACACACACACACACACACACACACACACACACACACACACACACACACACACACACACACACACACACACCAGGAAGTTGGAGAGGTTCTTCATCCTGTCCACCACGTTCTTCATGATCTTTAGAGGGGGCATGTAGATACTGACCTGCAGAGAAAGAATCAACCACAATATAACCACAATAATTAATTTATTGCTGGTTATTCCAGCGTTTACTTTTTGCTTTTCTGCACTAGCCTCGTGTGACCATCTATGCATACACTGTTGCATTTCACAATGATTATCAGTGTGTTCTTGGAGTCCATTTTGGATGAGAAGTTAGGATTGCTCCACATATTGCTCCACTCTCCTTGGCCGCAGCCAAGGAGCCAAGGAGTGCCGCAGTCTAATTCGGTAGACTGCGGCACTCATAGGCCATCATGCACTGAACTCCCTCCCACGATTGCAAATTGGTCACATAATTAAAATCAACAGGACCGAGGCCAGACCGATCTGCACAGTTATGAATGATTTTGTATATAAGATTATATATATATATATAAGAAGCTATGGAGGAAATCCCTTACGTCAAAGTCAGGCATGCTGGGCTCCTTGAAGTCATTCCACAGCCTCTTGGGGATGACATCCACGGGTATGTCGTGAGTGACAACCCGACTCACGCTGGACAGTGTTGGCTGGGGAAGGAAGAGATGGGGGGGACAAGACAGGGCGGAGAAAGCATTAAAATTGCAGGTAATCACAGTTATATAAATACAATAAAATGTGTGTGCTAATTGAGATTTAATAGTTAAATATTGACCATCACACGACGCAAAACATGTTGAATTCTCTCTTAACAACCATGTAAGACCGCCTTAAGACATGTTTTTGGGGGTAGTAAAACTATAAGGTGAAATTTTTCAGCATGCACATGACAAAAATGTAACACATTTGAAGTGATATCGAGTTTGACATTGACATGCCCAACCCCAGCAAACGGAAGCACGTTGAATTGGCGCAGACAGAAAACCGACTCACCAGTTCCGCAGCGATGGTCAAGCAGGGGCAGTGTTTCTTCGTCAGTTTGATCTTAACAGCTTTGGCATTCTGGGCGGTTTTAAGGGCCCTGGACAGGTTGTCCGGTGCCAACTCCAGGCAAATCTCATTGGCCTCCACTGACACACCCTCCAGCTGGAACTCATCGAAGAATTTGGCCTGCGGGGTGGCAGGAGGTGGCATTTATGTCAACACGAACAAACGCTGTCTTGAGTTAGCCATTGTTGTTTATGTGTTCAAGGTTTTATTACTCTGAGTGTATACAATATTATGCGCCACAAGGCATTGTCCTCCTACCTGAGATAGTTCACACCACATACCCACCCCTCCATTGGCCACTTTACCAGACAACACAAAGTACAGGTTGTCTGGAGTAAGCCGAAGGACGCACGTCTTGGTCAGTTTAGAGATGGTGGTCACTACCCCTGGTGACAAAAACAACAACAATTTGAATGATATTATTACTACAAAGCTACTTTAATAAACAGCGAAATGTTAGAAAGATTGACATCTGAACAATTCAATTTAGCAACTTTGTCAACAATTAATGTTCTTGGTCTGAAATTATTTGATTTAACTTACGTGTGAAATGATTGAGACATCCAATGTCTATAATTTTAGATCGAAACTTCATTGTAAATTCCGATGTAATACGTATTAAATCTATTCAAAGCAAAACATACTTATTGGGTTTTTTGTTTGTTCCGCCACTGGCGGGTTATTTTTTAAAGCGCACCACGTCTGGTGCATCTCCATAAGATACAGAAACAACGATTGGTTTGGATTCGTTCCGCAGTATGTCCAGTCCGCGTAGATGCCTTACGCGTACGATTCTATTATATAGATATATTATCTAGATCTAATCTTAAGAAGATGGATATATATATACAAATATATGAAATTTGTTTGGATACCATTGAACTTCACGTAAAATAAATTGTCCCATGTTCTACGCTGTTCACATATGACACGTTCACTCTCTGTGGGCCAAACGTGATTTTGACTCATATGATTGGTTATCCCTTGCATTAGGGTAAGTGACCAATCGTTTGATCACCATGTTAATGTGTCAATCTGTCTCCGCTGTGTCAAACTACATGCATAAATATGGTAGTAGTAGCGGAGAAGGGCTGTTATAAATTCACATCAACATCGATCTTAGTGAAACTCCCATACATTTTACTTCCATTTCAGTTCGAACATCTATCATAATGCCTCCACTGTCTGTGCAGTCTAGTGTAAATTACGCCAAATCTCTGCTACCGGACTCTCTGGTAAGGTGAGTAAACACAATGTTGGTACGTACGCTAAGATAGACTGCAATCTTGACTCGTCTTTAAGAATATAACATGTTTTTGTAAAGAAAATAAACACGTTGCAACGTCGATTTCAGTTCCATGGCATGTTCAAGCAATCTTGGCAAGTGTTTTGTTTGTTGTTTTGATTGACAGTTCGGTGACCTTGGTCCAGACTACCATCTCTCGGCGCATCCTGCCAACCACTCAGCCCCGCTGCTTCGACGTGTGCACTCACAACCGGCGGAGAACCAGCGACCTGGAGGCCCCTTCACTGGATTACCTCCTGGACCAGGTGCAGTGGAGATGGTCTTCCTCAACATGCACACATTTTAAACTGTTTTTATAAGATGATGTTTTAATCAGTGCATAATAAAATGAAAAATCTAAATATAACATAATTGTTTTCATTTCCTTACAATGAGCCCTATATGTACACTGGCATTATACTATGTAACCGAGAATACATATAACAACCTAATTATAGGTATATGAATGTAAAAATGTGTTGGTCGGAACGAGCTCCCGACCAATGTCAGGACTGCAGAGTCACTCCCCATCTTCCGGAAGAGACTCAAGACCCACTTGTTCAGATTTCATCTGAACCCTGCATAACCTTACCCTCATGCACTTGTTTGTTGTACGTCTTGGCACTTTAACTGCTCTTTGTAAGTTAGCACTTTGATCGCTCTTGGTAACTTGGCACTTCAGAGATGTTGTATACTAGCAATGGTTAATCTAGCCATTGAAATGCTTGAAACTTGTTCTGGTGACTTTCTTACTGTATTAGCTGCAATGAAATGTTGTACCTTCTTATGACAAATGTACTCTTTGTAAGTCGCTTTGGATAAAAGCGTCTGCCAAATGCCCTAAATGCAGTTTGCCCTAAATGCCCTAAATGTTTAGCGGTCAATCACCACTACACCACCAGAGAGCGCTGTTGCTTCGCAAATTACATGTAAAAACAAGGCCCGAAAACGAACCCGATCTCCTTGCCTCTTCCTCCTTCTACTCCAGGCGGCCAGAGTGTTGCTTGTGTCCAGCCAGAATCTGACTCTGGTCCTGGAGGAAGATGGGACCGTGGTTGATTGTGAGGCCTTCTTCCAGTCTCTCCCTAGCCACACGGTCCTCATGGTGCTGGAGAGGGGCCAGGTGTGGACAGAGGGCAAGGTACGCCTGTGTATGTCTGTATGTATGTATGTATGTATGTATGGTCGCATTTTCCATTCCTTTCTTCCTATGAGCTGTGTCGGTCAGTACATGGGCAAGACAGACAACAACAACTGTGTGGGCGTCTCTTTGATTGATTTAGAATCCATATCCACGTTATTTTTTAACTCGCAGGCTCCTCCAGAGAACACCCCCCCCCCAACGTAAGCCCCCCACCCCCACCCCCACCCCCAGCACCCCCCCACCCCCACCACCCCCCCCCTCTCGCTCGCCGATTTTACACACAATCAAAGAATGAATTCCAGGCGTTCTGCCATGAGGGGAGAATGCCTGGCTCGAGGGTCCGAGGCGCTGAGCTACTAAACCCATGTTGTGCTGCGGTTTATCGCCGCCGTTCCACAGTCCTGCCCCGCCGCCCGGAAGCCTCGGAGGAGGGGGATCGCCAGCCTGACCTTTGACCTTTACAAACTGCACCCCAAGGAGTTCCTGGGCTGCCTGTCGGTCCGGGCCACCTTGCGTGAGATGTACACGTTCTCCTACGACCTGAGGTGCACCCGGGCCAAGCCTGCCATCAAGTAGGTGGACGTGCCCGCTGTGCCTCGCCGCTCATTCCTTTGTGGTCGAGTTGACGTGCATTTTCGACAACGGAGGATTTAATGCCGGTTGTGTTGGTCACCATTTGTAAGCGTTGGCCAATGTACCATTATCCTTTGCCGTCATTCATTCAGTAAGTTTGTCATTTGTGTCGACATGTTGATTCATGTTGTCATGTTTGTCGTTCAAATGTGCTGTGTGAGCACCACCATCAGCTGTCTTGCATGCTGGCATACTTTCTCTCTTCTTTATCTATTTGGCTGTCGATCTCATTCTGTCTGTCTGTCTGTCTCTCTCTCTCTCTCTGCCTGTCTCCCGTATTCTCCCTTGTGGGGTCTCTCTCCGCCTGTCTCGTCTACCTGGTGCGTTTACTGCCCGTTTTTGTATGCGTGCGTACGTGGTCTGGTCTGTGTTCCCGCCCCAGGGGGTCCGTGCGTCTCCTGACCTACGCCGCCAGACTGGCGGGTCAGCTGCTGCTGTACGGCGCCTCGTCCGCGCTGCACGCCATCGGAGAGGACGGCGACGACGAGTACTTTGGGGGCGGCGGGCGCTAGCTGGCGTGCGCTACACTAGCCGCCGCCGCCGCCCCCCCCGGGGCCCAGCACACAGATGTTCAGGCCGCACCTCTCATGTGTCCCCGACGCTCTGCGCTGCGCTCTGCTGCCGGGGCGGGACAGACGCTACCCGTCGCTGACACGTCTATTGATATTAGTATTCGTATTCGTGCTCGTAAAGCGGTGACGTCGTCGTCACCGAGCCCTAGAGACAGACAGCGCTGGGCTCACAGCGGGGGGGGGGGTTTGAAATGTATATTAACTGTCCACATTTTAACTGAAAGGATTGATTGATTGATTGTTAGTTTTTTTGTGTCGTTGTAGTTCTTGTTTGTTTTAAAATGGTCTATTTGCACTGTTTCCACAGTTACCCGCTAGCAGGTCGCATCTTGTTTTAACCGCCGTGTGCTATCGCAAGCAAACTGGTTGGTGAGGAGAAAATGCCAAACATCTTCATGCATATGATTTGATGGTTGTGGCTCATCTGGCTGGTTTTAGATGTACCTTTTTTTTTTTTTTTTAAATGTCATGTCAATGTGATTGCCTTCTAAAGAAAAGTGAAATAAAGATTGGTTTTATAAAATATTTGTAGCTTTTTTTTATGAATTTCAAGCTTGGTGGTTAATGAATGTTACTTCACTTCACCAAAGCATGTCTATAACTGTCTCTTCTAACGGGTAGCATAGGCTACTAGTTTCAGACCATCCATGCGTCTGCTTTGTACCGTGGACATATAATAGCAGGCACACCTGCAAGGATATGACATCAGTCGTCTGGGGACTTCCTCCAGCCCTGGTATAGCTTACAAAAACATTCCTGTGACGACCAGACACAAAGCACCAACCAGCACTGACAAAGTAGCCAATCCTGTATTTACCAGAAATACGTTTCTGTTGGCTTTTCGGCTGGATTTGTTAGTGTTGGCAAGAAAGTGTTACATGTTTGGTAGAATACATACATTACGCCGTGGCCTACTTTGTAAACTGAAGCCACCTTCGGCCCTTGACGCTCCAGTCTCTGAAACAGCTGATCAGTGCGTCATCTGTGTGAAGGTTTAGCACGTGTTCCGTATAGTTTCACGATAGACACTCGGATTCCTCGACCGGCGAGACACGCACGGTTAGTCGCCTATAGTGTATGGTCGTTCATAATGAAGCCTCGGATGTTGACACGTTGTGAAATAGCGCTACATTGTACACATACGTATCCAATTCACTCTATAAACATCCACAACGGACGCGCAAGTGGACAGAACGAGGAGTCGTCGAGTTCGCGAACTTTACTTTGGAACGACTCCCTCCCTCCCCCCAACTCGTACCCGGGCGTGGCCGCGTGCGCGCGCTCAGGAGTTGGAATTTAACGCGGGTTGCACTCGTGGGTCTCATTAGAACAGGGACGCGCCCGCCGACTGCAGTGAAACCTTCTGAAGCCGCACGCCAGACCTTCGCACCACCATCGAGATGAGGGAAATAGTTCATTTACAAGCGGGACAGTGCGGAAATCAGATCGGCACAAAGGTAAGACCGTGTTGTGTCGCATGTCAAAGTCTATTATTTGAGAAATACGGAGGTATTTGCCGCTAATCGATACATTGACAAGAATGTTTCCGTATTTAAAGTTGATTAAATTATTGGCTCTAAATGTAATGAACTGAATCACCGAAGTTGCGCTTTCTTCTGTCCTTTTTCACTGTTAATAAATTATGGTAGCGTTTTTTTTTTTTTTTTTTTTGCTTTTTACGGGTAGGCCTGACATTTTTAGGCGGATGCTCACGTTTGCCTTAAAAAAGGGAGATGAAACAAGTGTACAAATCTATCATGACGCATCTTATTAGTAGCACGGTACGCACTAACCAAGTGAATTAAATAATCAAGTAGTTCACTCCGTCTTTGCGGCAGACGCGAGTGACCGGACGTTTTATATTAACATCGTCATCAGCTTCTTCTTCGTCTTCTTCTTCTTCATTGACTCGTGTAGTTCTGGGAAGTGATCAGTGACGAGCACGGCATCGACCCCACCGGGAGCTATGTCGGGGACTCGGTGCTGCAGCTGGAGCGGGCGAACGTCTACTACAACCTGGCGTCCTGTGAGTAACACGCGGGCTACCAGCTAAGGCTGTGCGTTTGAATGAGCGACTCCCAGTGAGTCACGGTGACCACGCATGCGTCGAGAAGGCGGGAGGCCCGCTTCTACCTTTTTGACATAGATAACACGGATGGCAACTTTTTACCCCCACCCTTCTCTCGGGTGGAAAAAAAGTCAGTGTCAGTCACTAAATTCAGCCTAGTACCGCGGCCCCTCTCCAAACCCAGGCCTACAATAGGAATGCGGAGGAGGATAAAATCTTCCCATGGCCATTTTGTTTTATTTTCAATGTGCATAGTTCCTGTCCCCTCTGAACAGAATGAATCGCCTCCCAGTTTCTATACAAGTGTGTATCGATTCCAAATGGTGTCATATTCTAAAGCCCTGTATACGTTGTTTTTAATGTTGCGCAAATGTATATTAAGTTTGGTTATATTTAGTCACGTTTTTTGTTTTTTTTTGGATATAGGTCATTCATGAATGATCACTTTGGGGGTTTGATCTCTGGATCAATACCTACAAGAAGGGCGGGGTGGTAATGCTCACTGGTTGATGTTTTAAATGTCAAGATGGATGTATTGAATTATTATGTTGTCGTTCTTTTGTGTGCAGCAAATAAATATGTCCCCCGCGCCGTGTTGGTGGACTTGGAACCGGGAACCATGGACAGTGTCCGGTCTGGAAGCTTTGGACAGCTCTTCAGACCCGACAACTTTATCTTCGGTAAACAGAAACCCAAAACACTTTGTGGCCATGTGTATTTTTGTTCATCGTATATTCTGTTTCCCTTTTTTTTTTTTTTTAATAAGCAAAATAATGGGGAAGGAGAGAAAAGAGATATCTGCATGCTTTGCAAGATGGACAGCTTCACCCAGTGATGACATGGGTGTTGACGTGTCTTTGTCAAGTGGAACCCTACGAGTTGTAGTTTATTGCTGTGACTCGCGTTGCCATGTTGCTCTATGGGATTAGCCATCGTTGGACTGCTTTAACGTGAGGTGTTCAAATTAGACATGCCATTATTGTGTATGTATGTATGTATGTATGCATGTGTATGTCAAATTTTCATATTGCCAAATCTGATGTGGCATAACTCCAACTTTTTTTTTTTTGTTATTCTTTATGAAGGGATCACAGTGATGGAACTCTGTTCTTGGTGTTGTATAAACAGAGGCCCTGCATTCCTGTTCCAACAGCTCCGGGGTTCTGTTTAATAAACTGACTTCACCGGAGGAGCTCAGTCGCTCCCTCTATTCCCCTCCCACACATGTGTTGCAACATTCTGCACTACAGTGCCCTACACATCGCACTACAATACAATGAAACATGCTACGTTGCTCTGCATTGCGTCACCACTACGAGCAATAACTGAACAAACTTCAACAAATTAACGTTTAAGACTTTGTGGCAAACAAGTGAACTTGTTTTGGTACTTTACAAAAGTAGGGGGGGAGGGAAAACGTGTGTGCATCAGCACCAGGGGACCTATTTATGTGGGGCACGCATTGTAAGGGAACTGCCTTCTAAAAGATGTCCTACTTTATTGTGATTGGTTGGCCACAGGACAGACAGGTGCTGGGAACAACTGGGCGAAGGGCCACTACACAGAGGGGGCGGAGCTAGTGGAGTCGGTCCTGGACGTCGTGAGGAAGGAGTGTGAGAACTGTGACTGTCTACAGGTAGGTGGACCTCTGTTGGTGTCACTGATGACCCATCAGTACTGATGGTGGTCTTCCACAAGGGCAAAATATGATGGGAAATGTATTGGAGAAATCCGAACAGTGTCTTGTCTTGTCAAACAAGTCTTTACGTTATGGAATGTTGGTATGTGGATTACGAAACTGAATTTTATTTGCAAATTGATGTGTAATCTGGTTTATCAATGTTTAGTTTCATTGCCCATGGCCACAGCATAACCCACAAGCTGTTTTGTTGAAGGTATTCAGCCTGTTGACGGTCGTGTGTGTGTGTGTGTGTGTATACAGGGTTTCCAGCTCACCCACTCTCTGGGTGGGGGCACGGGCTCAGGCATGGGCACCCTGCTCATCAGCAAGATCAGGGAGGAGTACCCCGACCGCATCATGAGCACCTTCAGCGTCATGCCCTCCCCCAAGGTGAGGCGCGCTGGTGGCCGGGTTCGAGAAGGGATGGGGTTGATTCACCTCGTTTCTCTTTGTACCAGTGGAAAGCGCTACCGGCCAAGCAGTTGTTCAATATGTAAACCCTGAATTTTACCTGAAATGTCAAATCTTATCAGCCATTGGCTGGCTGTTGGGTTGGGGTTCATTTTGGACCCTGGGTGCATACATTTGTGGGTGGGTGGTGAACGGGTGAAGTTTATGAATCTTGACAGATAATGCATGGCTAGATGAATATGGGCGTTGACAATGGATGAACGCTAGACCATGGATACGTGGTCGTAATGGCCGACGGGCCTGACTTCCCCCCCCAGGTGTCTGACACGGTGGTGGAGCCCTACAACGCCACGCTCTCCGTGCACCAGCTGGTGGAGAACACGGACGCCACCTACTGCATCGACAACGAGGCCCTCTACGACATCTGCTTCCGCACGCTCAAGCTGACCACGCCCACCTACGGCGACCTCAACCACCTGGTCTCCGCCACCATGAGCGGCGTCACCACCTCCCTGCGCTTCCCCGGCCAGCTCAACGCCGACCTCCGCAAGCTGGCCGTCAACATGGTGCCCTTCCCCCGGCTGCACTTCTTCATGCCGGGCTTCGCGCCGCTGACGGCGCGCGGCAGCCAGCAGTACCGCGCGCTCTCCGTGCCGGAGCTCACGCAGCAGATGTTCGACGCCAAGAACATGATGGCGGCGTGCGACCCGCGCCACGGCCGCTACCTGACGGTGGCCACGGTGTTCCGCGGCCAGATGTCCATGAAGGAGGTGGACGAGCAGATGCTCAACGTGCAGAACAAGAACAGCAGCTACTTCGTGGAGTGGATCCCCAACAACGTGAAGGTGGCGGTGTGCGACGTGGCGCCGCGCGGCCTGAAGATGGCGGCCACCTTCATCGGCAACAGCACGGCCATCCAGGAGATCTTCAAGCGCATCTCGGAGCAGTTCTCGGCCATGTTCCGCCGCAAGGCCTTCCTGCACTGGTTCACCGGCGAGGGCATGGACGAGATGGAGTTCACGGAGGCGGAGAGCAACATGAACGACCTGGTGTCGGAGTACCAGCAGTACCAGGACGCCACCGCCGAGGAGGAGGCGGAGTTTGAGGAGGAAGAGGATGAAGAGCTAGAGTAAGGAACGTGCGGAACATTGGTGTAGGCTGAGAAGGTTGAGGCGAGCCATCCCTAGTCCAGGTAGGAAGAAGAATCTCCAGAATCCCATTTTTTTTTTTTTTTTGAGTGTTAAAAAAAAATCTAGATGTTATGAAGTTATCCTAAAGGAACCCTGATGCTTTCCACCCATTCAGGATCGACATTTATGCAACTGGAGGAAAAAATTCAGTTGCTTCAAACTTAAATCCCTTCCTACGCTTCTATATTACTAAAGTGTAACATATGTAGATAGAGATTTAATTTTGTTAAATGTTTGATATTGCAAACAATTAAGCAAATACCCCTACATCCATCATAGTGGCTGATGTACCAGTGACAAAAATGGTAACAGTATTTAACAGTATACCCGCCTGCAGGTTGAAACCAGTGGGTTTTATTTAACCTAACATAAAGTGTCAACGTTTTGTGTTTACATGTTGTCTGTATTGTGTTGTACAACAAAGTCTTTTTTTTACGTGTTTACCCCAGTGGTTCATTCCAGGGGAAATAAATTAAAGAAGAACATTTGTTCTGAGCCCACTTTGTGACGTGTGCGTGTGTGTGTTTCCTGTCAGTTTAATTTGTAACTCCTACTGTGGCTCATAGCGGTAATATGTGTAGCATTTTGCAGCTTGCTGATATATTAACTCCCGATAGCCTCAAAACACACACACATGCCACCAAAACACGTGTGTGCAGAACAGAAATGAGCCAGTCAACAGCTTCCAAAGCTCCCACACATCATTGTTTCGAATGCAATCCTCCAGCAGTTGTATTTGTTCAGGCATAAGCTAGGGAACAAAGACATGACTCACCACCGTGTCAGCTTCAATGCCAAATGCTTTGCTCATGTCTGCCTGTCCTGTTGGAATTGGTGAATGTAGGCATCTCTGTCTGGATGTGTCTGTGTTCTGCTGCAGTGAGTGACGGAACACTGGCCTCCTATTGGCCAAACTGGAGAGTAGCCTTGACAACCAGGAAGTTCCACAAAATGGACTCTCGTGTGAATCTTGAGACATCAAATGTAACACCAAACAGGGAAATGGAAGTGGTGCCACAGTTGATGAGCAGAAACTGCTCACTATAGTAGGTAGCACGGGCCTGCTGAAACTGGGTGTCTTGTGTCTATTCATGTATAATGTATGTAATGTATACAGGGCACAGAATATTAATATTCAAGTGACGCTTTTTTTTTCCATCATATTTGGAACACATATAGACGTATGTACGTCTCACTGAATTGAATAGTGGGAGGAAGAACACCATCTATTGGGAAATTAAACTGACCTGGGTCTTTGATCTTAACCAATAAACAGGAAGTGGACCGAAGAGCAACAGCCTGAGGAACCAATTAGAGACCTGGAAAGCAGCTTCAGCCCAGTCAGCTATTAACATAGATGGTGTTTCAACACATTTTATTCCTGACACTTTTGCATACTGGCTTTGATTGATCCTTTGTTAAGGCTTTGGCATGACAAAACCTAAATTACACAAATTTATTTTAGGATACATTCCATGAGGCTACAAGGACCTCATAAACTTGTCATTCAGCTGAAAATGTGTCTTATCTTCTTGAAGGGGTTGTAAAGAGTTGAGTAAGATCCAGTGGTTTGTTGACAGGTAATGTGCTGTGAACATTGCACCACAGCTGAAGTCCTACAGCCAAACTGCAATCATCCACACTGGTAGAAATGTTGGGTAGAATAAGAGCCTTGATCCTTAAATTGTGAAACCACCAATAACCAAAGTGAAGATACATTTACATTTACATTTAGGGCATTTAGCAGACGCTTTTATCCAAAGCGACTGACAGAGTACATTTGTCATAAGAAGGTGAAACATTTCATTGCTGCTAATACAGTAAGGAAGTCACCAGAACAAGTTTCAAGCATCTCAATTGCTAGGTTAACCATTGCAAGTATACAACATCTCTGACTAAGTGCCAAGTTACAAAGAGCGATTATAGTGCCAAGTTAAGAGCGATTAAAGTGCCAAGATACGAGAAACTTTCTACACAGGCAGGGAAAGTCTTGCTGTTATATTCATATAACATATGTAACTTTTTACCCCAATTTAATAATCGGATTTGGGACCGATGAAGACGCATTTGCATTTTCCAAGTACCCCCATTGTTAACAGTTCAATCTGGGTGAAGTTGGCATGATTATTTTGTCAAATGTATTCAATAACCTTTTCCATGTTTGTTGCTGAGATTTATGGATTTCCCTTTCACCCATACACATCACTATCATTAACATCACAACTAACAGGTGATGTACAATGATAGTAGGCTAGCCTAATAGCCTACCTGTTTTGAATAGCATAGTTCTTCCAATAAAAAGAAATACCATAAAATCCTTGTGTGCCTTTTTATGAAGTCTGCCATTTTAAATATATTACAAACAACTGTTTCTCATGAAAAAAATAAAACATAAATGATCATCGTGGTACATTGAATAGTCTGACTTCATTCTGACTAATGTATTCTTAAAGTGAAGTTGTAAATTAAGTCAAGCTTATGTGTTGATAGCTACAGTGCAAGCACGCTGTAGGGCTGTTACTGGCCAGTAGGGGGCGCTGCCGTATTTCACATTTACCTCTCCAAAAATATTACCGCGACTGACGGCTCTACGCTGCGGCGCTACTGAGCGTAGTTTGCCCGTAGTCGCCAAAGGTCACTAATGTGGAAAAGACGTGGCGTGCAAATGAACAATGAAGTTGCTTGACTTCAATAAGTATAATTTGGCCTAATTAATTTTTCACCATCTTCGCAGTGACCTGAACTTTGTGATTGCAATCAATTATAATCAATTATAATCAATTATTATGATGTACAGGACACTTTTAATATTGAATTAAGATGCACAACTTGGTCGTCTGATCTGCCCTCATCTAAACCCTCATGAAGAACTTAATTCTTCTGAGAAAGAAAACATTTTTTTGGAGTGGCATTTCGTTTGCTTTTTGTGCTTTTTTAGTATAAATGTCAAAGCAATGCTATTGACGAATATGATTTCTGAATTATTTTTAAATAACATGTTTAGGGAAGGTCAGACCGGCATATAGACTTCATTAAATGGGATCACTTTTATGAAGTACATTTTGATATTTGTCCTCTATAATGTGACAACGAATGGATTCAAGACAAACACACACACACATGCACACATATACACATACACATGCACAAATACACGTGCACGCGTGCGTGTGTGCGTGTGTGTGTGTGTCTGTGTGTGTGTGTGTATGTGTGTGTGTATGTGTGTGTGTGTGTGTGTGTGTGTGTGTTTGTAGGACGCCCATCAGTTCCTCACCTGTGTGCTGGACCAGGTGAGGTCTCTGTCCCCCCTGCTGAGCTCAGCAGCTCAGTACATGGGGGAAAGGACCTACACCTGCCCTGTGGAGGTTCACCTGCTCTTCCACATGTTGAGTACCAGGACCTGCAAGGGGTCACTCACAGACACACACATTGCACTCTCTGACTTCTCTTGCTCCCATGAAAATCAATTCCATGCAAAACTACCATATAACATTCGTTGACAAGTTTAAAGTAACAATGGAAAAAACCTGAGAATCACCGAGACCTAGTTGAGATTGTAGATGTGAACACAGAAGGACTACAAACTACTTGATGAGGAGAAATGTCATTGTAAATGGTTTCCTTTAAACAATAGTGACAGCAGTGCGATGCCAGCAGTTCCCCTGGGATGCTGGTCCAAAGGCGAGGAGTGTACACATTAAACAGTGCCTCCTAGTAGGCCTTGGTCCTCACCTTAGTGGTGTAAGATGAGGAGGACTTGATGTAGGGATGATGTAGGCCCCAGCAGCAGTATAACCTGCTCTGAGCCAGTAGTCCTCATCTCACGTATGTTGTCTTGTGTCAGATGTGATGGCCAGTCCTCTTCCATGGAGGTCTTCACCAACCTGACCCTTGACCTGGAGCCTGGAGGCTCAGTGAGCCAGGCCCTGGACAGCTACCTCATGGTCAGTGGTCATCTGGTTGTAGCTCATAATCCACTTGGATGCTGCTGTATGTCGATGGTGTTGTTCTGTGTGAGGGTAAAACCGAGGTGTGTGTGTGTTGTGTTGTAGGAGAGCTCTCTGGAGTATGCCCGCCAGTGCGGGTGGGCCAAA
>OMKI01059007.1:14809-33349 GCA_900302315.1 Phycis blennoides | reverse complement strand
CTTCCTCAGCAGTAAACATGACTATAGTATTAGGTATAGTATTTACACAACTGCATCGTTGAAAAGAAAAAAGAGATTTTGATTTACATTTTACATACATTTAGGGCAGACGCTTTTATCCAAAGCGACTTCCAAAGAGTACATTTGTCAGAAGATAGTTAGATACTTTGATAGATAGATAGTTAAATTGCACTTGCCTTTATTTTTTAATTTTATTAGGCTTTAATTTATCAGGAAGGGAACAATAAAAACAAAAAAGGGTAGTGAAATCAGACATGTGTATCAGACAAATGTAATTTAAAATAACTACAAACTGCCAAGTTTGTGTTGCAAGAATGAACTCAGCAGTGTGTAATCAAACACACGATGGAGCAGGGGGACATGTCAGCTTCCTGTGGTTAACACCGTCATCTGATGGATTTCATTTCAGTAACATATTTCATATCATTTAAACTTTATTTAGGTCTCTGAGAGACATTTCAGAAGATAACTAAATATAAATATATACATATGAACATAACACGTAAAATGATCAAAATGTAATGGATAGATTCTGTGTAATTGAATAGATCACATTAGTTAGTACCCTCAACGCACGTTTTGGTTTGAGCTTTGTTGGGAATGATGAGAGGACACGACAATTAGCAATTTGGGCAAATCAATTTCGGGGTTCGAGGTTACAAGAGAATCAGATCATCCTGAACACCATTGACTGATTTACTAACCACCACAGCCTGCAAGTGTGCCTTCAAACCAAATACTACACATATTACATATGTATTGCTTTATAAACAATACTATTCACACAACTTTTCCACAACCATCATCTTCCAAAATGTCCCTCGGGATGAATAAAGTATCCATCTATCTATCTATCTTGCCATCATCATGTTTTGTGGGGAGTTATTTGAAACAATTATCATTCAATTCAACTGTATTGAAATGCCTGATAGTTCTCAGAATGTCAGTTGTCTTTCCCAATGATTCTATAACAGCAAGTTCATGGAATCTCTTTATTGCCACTTTAAAACTGCCCACCAATATTGCATTACCCATGTACAATACCGCACCTTAATCGCTCCTTTGCACTTCTGGTTAGAACACCAACTACATTTCGTTGGCTCTGCACAGTGACAATAAAGTTGAATCTAATCTAAATCTCCACGAAGCACTTAAACATCCATGCCTCATATTGGACTGCAGCAGCCCCTTTGTCTGTGACAGTGTATTACACAATTGTAGAGCTGTAGAACAAGGGTTACAGGCATAATTGAGTTCTATAACAGCAGCGGAAAGCGCTGTTGATTTATCACCTATACAAAATACTAATGTGATTTAACAGTGGAATAATAAAGAGGGAATATGATTTGGAATCATACATTTAAAAAGTTAAATGTTGTATAATAAGGAGGATGCAACAACTTTATACAAAATGACCCATCCTGACATGAAGATGATTGAAGAATTTGTAGAGGTACCAAAGCCTACTACACAATAACAATTTGTGTTTTAGTTGTACATGTTGACCTATTGTGTTACATTTTGCTAGAAAACTTTGGTTGATTTAGTTAAAAAAAAAAAAAATCCTACCGCTGTAGCTTCCTTTCTGAATTTCAAGTGAAGCCCAAACATGAAATCACATAAACATTGTTGTTCATAGCCTACTGGTGTTGAGTTGTATCTGATTGATTATACATTTGGCTTTTTCAAAGGTAATTCATACATGTTTTCCTTAGCTTATGACTCATTGAACTTGTGTTAACTGGAAAGCTTATTTAAACCTGTAATAACTTAACTTGTAATAACTAACTATTAACCAATAACCATTGTTGTTTCCGTGCCTCCAACATTACAGCACAGACACACATATGGACCTGCAAACATGTGAACACACTAGAGAAGCGCTTCCTCTGTAGGCCTTGCTACGGTACAAGTACAATTTGTAATACGTACCAGGTTACACATCCAAAAGCTGATTTCTAAGTGAGAAGCTGCCAATGGTGGGCTATGATTGAAAGTGGCAAATATTGTTATCCTATGTTACAATTGCAACGCTCTCATACACATCAATGACATCGCTGTTTCGTATGCTTATATTTTGATATATCCAAGTGTGCATCATTATTAGTAAAGAGAGAGGACCTTTCGGTCTTTCTCAGTATTTTTTAGATATGGGAACGAAAGTTGTTCTCTGCATTTGACCCATCCTATGGTACATAGGAGCAGTGGGCTGCTATGTTCAGCGCCCGGGGAGGAAGTAGGGGTTCAGTGTCTTGCTCAAGGACACTTCGACATGCAGACAGTTTGGAAGTGAGGAGCGCGGGGATTGAACCGCCGACCCTACGGTTAGTGGATGACCCGCTCTGTCCACCAGCTCTACCCACTGAGCTACTGCCGCCCAAACTGGTTATCCTTTCGACAGAGACTAGCAAACGAACTTTGTCTTGGTGGCCCAAGACAAAGTTCTTGACAAAGTTCTTGGGCCGCCTGTGTGTACAATGGCTGAAGGACACCGTACTGCACATGCCAGCTGCTGCAGACACTGACTACATCGAAGAAGCTTAAGCCGAATTGACACAGTTTCTGGAGGACAAACGTCACTCTCTGGTCATGAGAGATACAAGGGATGATGGACCAAACGCTCTGAAGATATTAAGGGACTATTATGCAGGGAGAGGTAAACCACAGGCGGTTCGTTTGTATACTGAGCTATTGTCTCTCTTGAAAGCTGCTAGCGAGCGTGTCACTGACGATATCATTTGTGCAGAGACAGCTATTACAGCACTGTGAAATGCTGAAGAGACTCTCACTGATGGACCTTTGATTGCATTGATTTCAAAAGGGTTGCCAGGGTCATTTAAACCATTTGCCATCCACTTAACACAGCGTGATGAGAAAATAACATTTGCTCATATCAAAACCAAGCTGACCACCCAGAAAGGGCACTATGGCTCTGGCATGTCCGAATGAGTGGCGCCAGCGACCGAAAGCAGTGGTGCTGTTTTGCAAGTGTGCAACACAAAGACACCACTTGCAGACAGAGAACGAGCGATGACGTGAAGCAGGTGACGGATGCTGAGGAAGAGGCAAATGGATATGCAATCAGCTCAGCGGATCAAGACAGAGAGGCCCAGATGGTGGACTGGACGAGGACGAGTGGTGTTGGGTCAACCCGGTTATGGCAACACTGAAAAAGGCCTGGTAAATTCCATCCTACCCACAGGGTATTTTCTCTGTGAAGAGCAGGCGCACGTGAGGTTGGCCTTCTCTTCACAGTGAACTTCCAACAAGGCTGTGAGCAGCTCATCCACAAGGACCGGACCAAGTTCAACATCAGTGAGTGCAACAGTCAATCTGAACACTTGGCGAGAATGAGGATGGGTGTCACGCTTGCTATGCTATTCAAACCTGGCAAAGAAATTGTAGGTCACTGTAATTATGATGGCAAGATGTTGTAGAAGGAATGAAAATCAAAAGGATCGAAATATGTAATCTAAACTGTGGGGTCTGCACATAAGGGACATTTGCTCAGAGTAGAAACCGAGACACTGATTCAAGTGCAAAGGGAGCACTTGAGCTCTTCCACACTTTGATTTAGCTGGCCCTATTGAGAGTTTCTAATATGCTGTATTGTTTACTGATGACTACACTAACAAAGTGTTTGTGTAGTTCTTGAAGGCAATGAGTGACACTACCACAGCAAGTGAAAAGTTCATTGCTGCCACAGCCCCTTATGGGAAGATCAAGTGTATTAAGTCAGACAATGGCAAATCAGAGACAGGTGAAAAAATGTCTGTTAACTGAAAAGTCAACATTTGCATTTACATTTATATTTAGGGCATTTAGCAGACGCTTTTACAAAGCGACTTACAATAAGTACATTTGAAACACTACATTTCTGTTAATACAGTAAGCAACTCACCAGAACAAGTTTCAGGCAGTCCAATTGCTAGATTAACCATTGCTAATATACAACATCTCTGGCTTATGATGCTAAGTGCAAAAAGTGCTAAGACGCACAACACAGTGCAAGTATATAGTCAGGAAGGAATTTGAACAGAATGTTACACGATCACGTCAGTGAAAATAGATTTACACAGAATCCAGCAGACCATTGTGTTTATATCAAAGGAACAGAGAACAATAGGATCATACTGATAATTTGGGTTGATGATCTACTCATTGCAGCCAGGGATAGTGATTTGCTCAGTAATGTGAAGAAAATGCTGGCAGCGAAATTCTAAATTAAAGGCATTGATTTTAAATCAGAGTGAAGGAGGGGATTGGCAGCTTGATTTATGCAATGCCATGCACAAGCCTAGATGTAATCCCTATCACAGCTAAAACAACCACACATGATAGCAGCCAAACATGTGATGAGATACTTGAAAGGCGCGATCAACAATGAGGTACATGGAAAGTAAAGAAAAAGTCAAGCTTGTGGCATATAGTGCTGCTCATTGGGCAGGTGAGACCTGAGTGACCTCACTGAAAAAGGTCCTGCTGTGTCATGGAAATCAGAGAAGCAACCAACAGTTGCGTTGTCTACTGTGAAGCTGCTTTGGCTGCTTTGGCTACACAGGAATGTCTGTACCTTGGACAACGACTGAATGTGATGGATAGTGAGTGCAGATATGTACCAGTCAAAGTATCTGAGGACAACCAAGGTGCCAATGCTTTGTCCAAAAAATGGTAGTCGCCAGAGATGCAAACATGGTGATATCCGATTTAATTTAATTCAATGACCACCAAGTGATGGCAAAATAACCATTTAATATTTTCCAACAGCAGAGGTGGTGGCAGATGTTATGACTAAGCGTGCAAAATTGAGAAGTTTGGGAAATGTATGTTTGGAATATAGCCCCCAGACAACAGAGCAGCTTCTTACCATAGGATGTAAGACTCCTACTCCTCAGTACTCAAATGGTTAGGAGCAGTAGTAGGGCAAGTAACAAATAGGACTTTATCTTGCATCTCTTTGTGCATCCCTGTGCTGTAGAATGACAAAGCTGCTACAAAGAGTGTTTTCATGATATAGAGGCAACGCTGATAAAGCATGGCCACCCGTTTTGAACGTTGTCACTCGATTGAATGGACGTTATCAGAGTCAGTAGGTGGGCTGTTATCATCAATTCGTATGGTTGGTATGTACACAAAAAAAGGCCATAAAAGGACAGGTTAGAGTCAGTTATTTTGTAATGTTCATATGCCAGTGGGCCATGAATGTTGTCTTTTAATATGCAACCCTCCCTCCACTAGCCACTGAACCTCCCCCCACTAGCCACTGAACCTCCCTCTACTAGCCACTGAACCTCCCTCCACTAGCCACTGAACCTCCCTCCACTAGCCACTGAACCTCCCTCTACTAGCCACTGAACCTCCCTCTACTAGCCACTGAACCTCCCTCTACTAGCCACTGAACCTCCCTGGTGTGTCTCAAATCTACTACAACCTACTTTCACCTTCATTGACACTGAATAATTTTGGCAGATAGGGAGAACATACCATTCATGCCATTAATGAAGTACCAAAGATACAAATGAAATAGATAATACAGATTGTAGATTATGTGATGTGAAAAAAAATTGTATATTTTTACATGCATAAGATGAGCTCTTATGACCATCATGTAAATGTCATGAAAAAAAAAAATATTAGGCAAGATTCAAAGTTTTATGTCCCGGGGGTTTCACAGGTACTTTTCAGACCAATTTCACAGGGCTGTAAACAGTCAATGTAGACAGCTTAACATTCATATTAACTAGTTCTATAAAATCTAAATCTCACTGGGGGCATTAAGCTTACATTAACACTAATCAACTGAAAAGGCATTTGATTTGTATATGCTCTCCTTGTACCTGTCTAATTGAAAGGTGTTCGCATTTGCATTGCCACTGTAGCTAGTCTGACACTGGGGCCACGCCAATCTCCTGACTTCATTGATGTGTAGATTCCTTTAGCTATCATGCATCCTTGCAGTTGTGTCCACTTCCCCCATAGTGTATTGCAAATGAACTTGGTCTCTCCCACCATAGCTGACTTGCCAATACTTAACTCTCCATGATGATCACCCCCTCACCCGATTCCTTTGTTGTTACTGTCCACGGTGTGAAGGCTTCCCTATAAGAATCATGTACACCCATTGCCTCATTGAAAATGCTTGGTAAATCGCTGCCCTTGTCTTTCCATGATCATGCTTACTATTAAATCAAATACTTTGCTGTCAAGAAGTGTCCTGAAAAAAAGTATTTTTCATCAAGCGGTTGATGAAATTCTCAATTCTTCTAATCATGGTCTTGTTTCTGACATATACTTACTTTACCTTTTTCTGTGTATGGAGTAACTGTAATTGGTAAATGTATCAAGCAGGCTTCTCTTCTCTTCACCTTGTGAAAGGGCGGGTGGTTGGACAGACAATGGAAGCTTAATTCCACTCTGATCCTGACATCTGGTGGTTGGTGGCTGCATCTCAAATAAACCCCATGGGCGTGTTCTCTTAAAGTTCATTTGAGTTATACCAAATCTTAATACAAGTCTTACTCTGAATAATGCAGAGATAACAACGTTGAAGGCTGGTCGGAATCTGAGGCCTGATCCACTCTGGAGGGAAGACCATTCAGTGACCATCTTCCTGAGGTGGGCCACTCAAACACAGCAAGAAAACACAGGAGCCAAAGCAATGTGTAAAAAGGATGCCTTTTTTCCATTTATTTTTCATAAACAATGAGAAATGTTGAAATCCAATTGATTATGAATGGACTCGGGACAACGTGTTATGGAACAGAATCTGAAGTGAGTTCTTAACATGAGGCTGAAGGCAGCGGCTACATCTGTCCATTTCCTATCGATTATTTGCTTCCCTGTCAAAAACGGTGGGAATACTTAAGGTGACACCAAATATGTGTTATTATACAGTTAAACTAATTCACCTAAGAAAACACACAGCAAGACTGTGTGAGTCTTTTATGTGTATATAAAAGTCTCTTATGTAGGTCTGCTCCCCAACCTTACTCAATGACCGTAAAGTAGTTCATAATCTTCTAAGAAAATATTGTAATGTCAGACTGGCCCATGCTTCATGGACTTCTGCGGAATTTGTATTACAAACATTTCAGATGTTGAAAATGAGGTCTTCATCCGTATATATTCAGAAAATTGGTACAAACTCAAAACCACTCCTAAAGCTGATATACAAATGCGAAATCCAGTTATAAGCAAAGTTGTTCAGACACTACACAAAAAAATGCTAAATATGTTAATGTTTTTTTTTTTCAATAGAAATGTTTAAACACTTCCTATGGAAATTACAGTGGTTACTTTAATTAATACATTTTAGTAGTCATTAACTACAGTGATTATAATCCTTTTCAATCTGTTAAGTCACTCGCATCCATAATAATAATATTACAGCCTTATAAAGCCTTAAATGCTTCATCAGAAAGCCACGTCCCTGGAGCTAACACATTAAAATGACCACACACCTTCTGTAACAAACAGCACTCAAAGTAAAGCCCACTTTACAAATAAATGGTGTGAACAGGGTGTTCCCTGGGGAACCAGCTTATACAAGGTTAGCAACCAACAAAAGCTTGGCGCTTGACCAGCCCACTGTGCAAATCAATAAATAAAGGATCTTTCAACAATTTAGCCAGTGCATTCAAGAAGAAAATTACTAATCAGTAGTTAACAACTTGGGCCTGTCAGAATGACGCAAGATGTATTAATTTGCCATTTTCTCAAGAGCATTCTTTGTAGCTTATTAAAACATTTTTTTTTGCAAGTTCAAGTTCAGAATTGGATATGTTTTTTCTTAAAACCACCGTCGTTCGTTCCCATCGTATTATTTTCTGTACTTGCCCGCATTCGTGCACAACAGGCATGTATGCACAACACAATAGCTAGTCAGTGATGAGGTGGAATGACTGTGAAGGGCGCTCCCCAGGATGAGGAGCGGGGAGAGTGCTGTGGGTGGGTTCACTGGGAGGGCTGAAACAGGGTGGCCGCTGCGCTCATCCCTCGGAGGGAGGTGGTGTTCCCGCCACAGTCCAAGTACTGGTACATCTCCTGGGACACCTGCTCGGCGTGGCCAAAGTACGTCGTGGTGACCATCACCCTGAGGGGACACGGTGACACACACTCACACTCACACCCGTCGCTCAGCACTGGCCGCTATGCAGCAAGGTCGCAAACGCAAGCAAATCAACCATAACCGCTGTGTTCAAGATGCAGTCGGGGTACAATTTGCGTTTACAATTTAGCTTCAAACATATCAAAGGAGACAGACTGACTCACTGTCTACTGGGAGTGAGCTTTATTGACCAGTGTAGCAGCAGTGCAAATATATAGTCTGCTCCCACATATCATCCTACCAGGTTTCTCATGTAAAGAAGTAACTTGACAACCAACTAGCACTACTAGACTACTAGATAGCAAGCTCTATGCTCAAAAAGCTATGCTAAGCTTGAATGGCGTGCACTCGTTTGATTTGATTTGACCAGGGGTTACGCTCTGTCTATTTGAGCTTCTTCCCCCTGTGAAACTTTAGAGTGGAATATCTCTGCACTGCTGCTTCACTAGTCCATGAAAGTCACTCACAGTAGACAGCGTGTCCATATTAAACTAAAATAAAAACTGCTAACCTACTGCAGCTTTAAAGGGGAACTTTAAACAATGGAAACAATGAAATGTGACTGGAGTATGTTAGAGTCGTTTGGTTTGCTAAAGGACTACTTACTGCATCATGACAACGATGTTGTGCACCTTGATGGTTTGCAGAGTGCAGTAGTCACTGGGAAGAGAAACACATTACAATGAGCTAGTTAGTCAAGCTAGTTAGCTACTTAGTCAAGTTTTGAGATCTAATTTGTCTTCCTCCCAACATCGGGTGTTTTGATTCAGGTCATGCGAATTGTGGTTCTTCTTCAGTGTGTGACAAGAGCAAACACCTTGATAAATAGACGTTTTAACAGTTTAGGGTGAAGCTAGATGGGGTCCGAGCCACACCAGTTACCAGGTGGCTAGTTCTGCTTAGCAACAGCAAGAGACATAATGGACTTCCCAGTAGCCCAACACAATTATCAATCAATTAGGGTAGTGGTTCCCAACCTTTGACCTTTTACCCAAACTGCAGGTAAGAAACAATCTTCCACATCTGCATATCTGTATATGACCCATTTCTGGCAGCCATCATTTGTTTCTCCACTGTTGGCCGGACAGCACTTACTACATGTAGCTCATCTCATCTGCTAGAACGGTTGGAACCATGTAATCGATCTAAGGAGGAGGGGAAAAACAAATCAACACAAAAACACATTTGAAGCGACAATCGAAACATCTGCAAACAATGCAAACAAAAGAATGTCGTGGTCAGGTGCGCGTAGCGGCAGCGCAGTCGGTGCTTCACCTGCTTCATGTCGAGCGGGCTGATGGCCGTGATGTTGTTGATGCGGGACTTGCCGATGACCGTCTTGGCGAACTGCACCTGCGCCGTGATGTTGGCCACCTCCACGGAGTAGTAGTTGTTGTTGGTGATGTTCAGGGTGTTCTGCCCACAGCACCGGCATCAGAGACAGAAATAACAGTGAAAACTAACAGTGAGTGAAATGCTCTGTGAGAACACGTTTGACCCGTTTAGTCCGCCCAAAAACATGGAGGTTCACGGTTCAACTGTAAAAAAAGAAAAACGTTAGCCGACCACGCTTTGTGTTGGCAGGGTAAAGGGGGCATTTAGCAGACGCTTTTGTCCAAAGCGACTTACAATCAGTACATTTGTGGGGTTCGACATGTGGACAGTTGGAGGACAGGGGGACCACAGGGATTGAACCGCCGACCCTACGGTTAGTGGACGACCGGCTCTGTCCACCCGCTCTACCCACTGTGCTACTGCCGCTACTGCCGGTAGGTGCATTTTGTATTGTGATAAGCACATGGATTCATTGTTATGATATTTCCCCAAGGTTTCATTGTGGCTGAAACTAAAATAGGATCTTTAGCCGTAGGATCTTTAGCCGTACTCATAGTCTATGAGTTCATTTTTATTTAGCAATGAAACCATTACATTATCAATCCCGGTTATATTGTTCGTTTGTTTTTACCTTTATTTAGGATTTTTTTATTTGACCTTTATTTGACCTTTATTTTGTAGACTGTCCTTTTGTCAAAATTCATAGCCTGATCCAAACATGAGCAACAGACGTGTGGACTTCCCTCTGCAGCGTCACAAGAGAATAGAGACACATTGAAACCTGATAGGGTTCATTGTACGTTTACAGCAAAGGTTTCCACAACTGCTTAGTTTATAGCTTTATATTTTGTGAGTCGATGTTGTTTGTACATCTCGCGAGCTATTTTTGGGGAGGCTTTGGGATATCTGGTTAGATGTAAAAGGAAACCAGAACCACTCCGCGGGACGGACCAGCGCCGTGTGAACCATCGAGTCCTGTGTGGAGATTACATTGCACAGTAGTTTGTACATTGTACTTCAGGGCTAGCCAGCCATTGACACCCATTCTTATCCATGGCACTGGACTGTCTGTAATCTGTGCTTGGTTGGCTTCTAGTAGATATACAACGTACCGCCAACTGCTGGCCAAGAGACCACATTGCACTCAAAATCAATTCATTCATGATGATGATGATTATATATATTTTATGCTTTCTCAATTAACTTTCCCTTTGGCGATTGAGATTATGCTTTGGCACACCGTGAAATTGCTTTGGCATCCGCCAAAGATTTTTCAATGTAGGAAAAACCCTGATGTCATATATTGAGCTATCGACTTATAGTGCTTAAAGTGACCACCAACTTTTAAGGCCATGAGCTACTCTGTAGCAGACTTCTGATTGATTGAATATTTGCTGTCTCATTTGCATAAATCATATTGGTGCATACCTTTTTGAGCTGAAACCAAATGTACCAACTGCACCAAATTTGGATTCATGGTTCATTTTGCGTGGTTTTCCAAAATGTCCAGACAAATCTGTCCAGACAGACCTTTTGGGTCCTTAAAGCAAAAAATGCAGCATGTCAAATAATGCTGTTATTTCCCAATTCACTTTCCATATGAACTAATATTATAAAAATGTATTAAAAAGGTATACCTTGTTTACACTATAAAAGTAGATGCAGGTGCTCTGATGCTCTGAGGTGCTCTGTGCTAAATTAAGTCAAAAGCATCGGATTCATTTTTAAATGAAGTGTGCAATTTAAAGTATTAACCTTCAGCTGTTATGATTATTAATTATTTCTTCTCTCGGTTGAAACTTCTATTACAGTACAATTAGAAACATGACGAAAACAGCACTTTGTGTGTACACATTCTGTACATAAATTAATAAAGAAAAATCTTTATATACAGTATAAAGATGAAAAGAATAAATATGGGAAATGTCAATGCCATACGCATTACGTTTTTGGTCTAATAGTTGATATCTTTTTTGTTGGTTCTACTATTTAGGTTTGTCACTTTAAGTAACAGATAATTCATAATGTTTATAGTTTGTTGTCAGTACATAATCATTAACCTTTGAGAAATGTAACTTAATATCGAATATCATGCAAATCAAAGTGTAAGTACGTTAGTTGTTGGCCGCATTGTTAGCTGAAGGTTAGCTTGTTTGTCACTACTATGGAAACCAAATGTAGTAATAACCTTTTACCCATTTGTGTGTAAAAGCACCCGATATGTTGAAGTATATTTTTAAATGATGAACACGCAATGCCGTATGCCTGCATGTAGAGGCCACTACTGTTGTAGAGGCCACAGGTATGAATCCAGTGTTTTGGTAGAGCGACTATGCCGAGTAGAGACGAGGTCAGACACTGTACGTGACCCACTTAATTGTTTTCCTATGGCAGGGGAGGGGCGTCATGAAATAACACACTCACTCCTGTTTTCTCAACAGGACCGTGACAAAATGGCATAAATCTCTGTCTCTGAAGTTTATCGTCAACAGAGTTAGAACCACAAGTTAGAACCACATAAGGGGGTGGTTCTAGACCCGTTTACTCGTAGTTCCCTGTAAATTACTCAAATCCTATGTTTTTGCCGGTCTCTGCCAACCAGTTTGTGAGCGTTCCACTCTGACGCACTCCGATGCCACGACCAGGGGACACCAGTGGCGAGGTGTGTGTGTGATGTGGGAGCTCTGTCTGTGAACCGGTTGGTGTCGATGTCTGAGAGAGGATTAAGCCTCTTGGACACAGTGGACATGGTATGACACCACAGTGTGGAACATTTCACACACATACGCTCGGAGCACAGTGGACTGTGCACACACTGAAGATCACAAGTTATAAACAAAACAAAAAGAAAGAATCTTCAAGAATTAAAAGGGAATTGCTATTTGAAAGGGTGTACTTACATTATTATGCTATTATAATAGCATTTCATCAGTGACATAAAATGGCAATAATATGCTTTATCAAAATGATTCCTGGGATAATACACAACAAAAAGTGGTAACCTGGACAGGCCAACAAGGGGGAGGGAGGGAGGAAACAAGGGGGAGGGAGGGAGGAGAACGTCTAGCCCGGGCCGCTCACCGTGATGTTGAGGTACACGATGCGCTTGTCTTGGTCGTAGTTGACGAACACAGACTTGACGCCCACGTAGGACACGTCGATGCTGCGGGGGAACAGGAAGAACACGGCCAGGCTGGACAGCAGCAGGCAGACCAGCACCGAGGCGGTCACATACAGCTTCCTGGGGGAGGTGGGAGCAACACAGCCACGGTCACTGACACAACCCCGCGGAGTGATCGCATTCAGTGACACAAACGTGTGCATCTGAAGTGGACGTCTTGATGTGCTCACATCCCGTCAGAACAGGCTAAACGCCGTGGTGTGCTCTATGTGTCTGTGTTCTGACATCCACAGGGTACACTGTCCTCACTGCGGTGTGTGGGCTGTTTAATGAGGCGAGCAGCAGTGACACGAAAGTGACACCATTGCTCACGTGGGATCGTTGACCAATTGCATGCAGCGGTGTGTTGGAGGGCGCGTGGGAACATGTTATTTCGGCCTGTACAGACTGTGGAAATTTGGTCGCAAACTTTGGCTTTGGTCTGTGTAAACACGGCACATTGGATTTGGTTTTAAACTTAAGTACCCCCACCCCCCCAGTATCAAATCTCGTTGAATATATATCAAATAGATCATACAATGACTCTCTCTGGCTTTAAGGAACAAAGACACACACATCACACTCATCTTGACCCCAAACACGTCAAGCACATCGTCAAGAATAACTGACACGTTAACTTACGTTCGTCTGGGCCTGAGCCTTTGGTCGCTGTATGGAATCAACGCAACAAGCTGATTCTCCTGGCCTGAAAATCCAGCAAGAGTAAGGGACTTTAGTATGCAGTCAGCTGAGCTACCAACCAATAGCACTGCAGTGTTTTGGTGTAGGGAATATATCATGCTGTGTTTACAAAGTATTCCGGGTTTGGTATATTCATTGACAACAATGGTCCCAAAGGATTTGTCACACCCCACTTATAATCAGAGCACAGCTTTGTTTTTTTCTAATATAACAGCGTATGCATCATATTGTATCAATTGATGGTGTTAGTATCATTGATCAGAGAGGATCAAGTGCTTGGAGAAAGAACGTAAACTATGTCAGCAAGGCCTCAAGCTAAATGTGCACCCGAGTCCTGACCAATACTGTGAATTGATTTCTCACAAGCGTGCGTTCCAAACGTGTGCGTGTGTATGAGGATTCCAAACATGTGCTTTCAATATTCCATCTGGAAAGTAATAGCGCTCACGCCATGCGTATCAATTTGTATTACAACAAAACGTTTTCATTGTAATCCCACTTATCAAACACAATAATATGTTTTCTGGATAATAAAACAATGTGGCCCACCCCTCTGATTGCCTGCAAAGTAGGCATGATAATCACCTTTTCTGGAACATATATAGCAAAACATGATCCCAATCCCAATGTCATTGTTTTCCCAGTAACATGAAGCCCCTCTTCGGATCAGGACACATGTTAACGTCACGGTTTTTCCGTTTACAGCCCACCTCTTGGAATCCTCCCGGTGCCCTGACAGGTGGGGCAGGTGACGCTGTCCCGGCCCGTGAACTCCACGTAGGGGAACTGGGACACGTCCTTCCCCTCCCCGTCCTCATCCTTCGGCTCATCCTCCAGAATAGGACGCTCGCTGCTGCATGAATGCTTCAGGTGGGAGAAGGACTTCCCCATAGCCACACCTGCAGGACACCACATTATTAACGCTAGGGCACAGGGCTCAACACTGACAGGGAGCAGGGTCAAAAAATAAATAAAAAATACAACAAAATAATGATACAATGCAAATTGTAAACAATGTAATAATGGCACTGCGTCATGCTCCTTTCTAACATTTCTAAAACAGGGCTGTTGCGAATTATGAATTATGAAACAGGGCTGTTAAAATCCATCGTCATAATGAAATTATGACGGATTCCAACAATTATGGAAACAAGATAAATCGAGACAAAAGAATTATTGTGCCGCATTCCATTTCACTGTGATGCTGTTGTTTTGGGCTATAAATCCAGCACACCACTTTGCTTTACAGTGGTGGTTTTGTGTTAAAAATCCAGCACACAATTTCACTTTACAGCGGTGGTTTTGTGTTATAAACCCAGCACACTGCTTTGCTTTACAGCAATCGTATTGTGTTATAAACCCAGCACACTGCTTTGCATTACAGAGGTCATATTGTGTTATAAACCCAGCACACTGCTTTGCTTTACAGCGGTCGTTTGTGTTATAAACCCAGCACACCGCTTTGCTTTACAGCGGTCGTATTGTGTTATAAACCCAGCACACCGCTTTGCTTTACAGCGATCGTATTGTGTTATAAACCCAGCACACCGCTTTGCTTTACAGCGGTCATATTGTGTTATAAACCCAGCACACTGCTTTGCTTTACAGCGGTCATATTGTGTTATAAACCCAGCACACCTCTTTGCTTTACAGCGGTCATATTGTGTTATAAACCCAGCACACTGCTTTGCTTTACAGCAGTCATATTGTGTTATAAACCCAGCACACCTCTTTGCTTTACAGCGATCGTAGTGTTATAAACCCAGCACACTGCTTTGCTTTACAGCAGTCATATTGTGTTATAAACCCAGCACACCTCTTTGCTTTACAGCGATCGTAGTGTTATAAACCCAGCACACTGCTTTGCTTTACAGCGGTCAAGCGGTGCACTTCCTCGCCCCTCCCTAAGTCTACACGTCTCAGCCATGTTGAGTTTATCTGGAGCCAAGAATAGCTGTGTCTCCACCCAAATGACCCAGAACCTCTAGTCCCACGAAGTACATTTCAAGGGACTAAAAGGTACCTTCAGCCCCTTCTAGTCTAGAAGTCTTCTAGTCTAGTCTTCTTCACATTTTTTCCTAATATCAAGGACATTGTGTGGCACTCAAAACATTGAAAGTAAAGGGTAAAGGGTAAAGGGTAAAGGGTAAAGGGTAAAAGGGGCATTTAGCAGACGCTTTTGTCCAAAGCGCCTTACAATCAGTACATGTGTGGGGTTCGACATGCGGACAGTTGGAGGAGGAGGGGGATCAAGGGGATCGAACCGCCGACCCTACGGTTAGTGGACGACCTGCTCTGTCCACCTGCTCTACCCACTGAGCTACTGCCGCCCCAATTTCAATGTGTAATAAATGTGTAAAAAAGCCTATCTATAATAAATCGGCTCTCAATGAGCTATTGACATTAGGAAGCACAAAAGTGGGAATATTGAATATCAAATTGAATTCATGATAATCATCAATATCATTGTGTGTGGGTTCTGTGTGTCTGAAACAACCCAAATATATCAAATGTCTCGAATAATCAAATGTCACGGTAGGCTATAATATAAAACTAAATAGGCTACAATATGTGTGTGGGTTCCAGCAGGTAGTCCAGTATAGTATACATGAAAAAAACCATTAGTCCCTTCCCTTGAGCTGGACCACCATGGGACCTTATTCCGGAAATATGATGTACAGTAGTTAAGGGCGAGAGACATTTATTTTCCTGATCCCGTTTGAATTGTGCCATGAATTACACATGTTTGTCAATTTAATAGTTAATTTTACACAGCGGGTACTTAAGGACCACACATCAAAAGTTGCCTAAGTGAGGTCATAACGTTCTCTCCTCTAGGGTCCACAGACCCGCTGCAAACTACGGTACCGAGGTGCCTGTGTGTTCCGAGACATGCAGTGCAGTCATTTACCGTTTAACAACAAACGGCGACTTTCTTGACTTGCAAACATCATCTTTTGAATTGTAAAGCATCATGAGAGTAATTAATGGCACAATTCAAATGGGATCAAAACATTATCGTTTATGTTTTCCACTCAATAAGGGGGGAGGCACTAAGGCTGTCCCACGGGCCTGCGACAGCCACAGATACGGGGTTTCTTTGTCTGACCATTTAAATTATTGATTGCTGTCGAGACATAGAGAGTTTCAACAAAAATAATAATATAAAAAACCTACATAACCTACCCTAGCTTTAAATATGGCGAGGTGTACTTTACTGCCCATGAGATGAAACACAGGTAGATAAGGAACGTCACAGATACATAACAGGAAACCACCCGCTGGTGGTTTCCAGTTGAGCGACAGTCAATAAACAGTCGATTGTAATTTACCACAAGTGATTACAGTAGATCACCATGAACAGGCAGATGAATAGTTATAGATCGAACGGAAGTGTTAGCTAGTTACAGTGAAATCTAGCGAACAGACATCAGATTAGCGCTAGCTAAACTTTTACTGGTGACAAATCTAAACCGTGTGTAGATCGTTTTACAACAACACCCAACAGCATACCGATTCAATGCGCGTATGATTCATGTAATGGTTGATGGGTGTATGCTATTTAACATCGCAGTAAACATTGACGTCGACGGTATCGCCATTAACTTAACGAAATGCGGCCGATTAATTGTGTAAAGCTTAATAGCAAGGACGGTGTGGGCAATGTAACATTCAACCCGTCGACGGTATCACCATTAACTTACCGAAATGCGGCCGTTTAGTTGTGTAAAGCTTAACGCCAGTCAGCAGCAGCAGTCATATACGAGTTGTGTTTATTATGATTTGGTGAAATAAGTGCGCATGTGCGAGACGTGACGGCTCGCACATGGGCACTCGATAGCAAAGCCGTACAAATTGAAGTATACATTTTTGTGCAATTTGCATGTGTTAGGTTAGTGTGTCTCATTTTAAAGACTTTTAAACTGGACGTGAGTAGTCATTCTAATGGCGTCATTATTCGAAATTCTACCTCTTTTTTAAGATCGATAGAGGTATTCATATACAAATATATGCACAAGGGGGCGCCATTTGTTTATTATTATACACCCCATAGTGATTTGAACTGTACATTTATTGCTACACATATCAAATTGCGACTTAATTTCAATCTGGTGCGTTTTATATACATACATACATATTTGAATAATTAAACACTAACAACATCTGACTGACAGAAAGGTGCTTGAGACCCATGGTGTGACATTTTTCTGATATACCTTTTGCATTTTGGAAGGTACTTGGGGTTATGACCAGCATTCTTTGAGTGTTGAGCCACAGATGTATGGCACAACGAAGTACAACAAAGAAAAAACTAAAGTCCAATAAGACAAATACACACAATGATGCAGGTCTACAGTATATACAACTCTCATTTTGACGATTATACTTGGTATATTGTACGCTTCAAGTGGCTCTCTTAATATGAGTAAATATTAAGTATTTTTTTTCTTCTAAAGTGAATGCATAAATTGCAATATTAATACATATGTACATGCCCTTCACATGTTGCTGCTGTGAAGACAATAGTGAAAGTGATGCGCTATCCTGAACTGAGTTCACACTAAAGGCACCAATCCCAGAAACAATCAATCAGAATATTCTGTAGCAGCTTGTAACATCGGACCCGGTGTTTGGGTTGGGGTTAGGTGGTAAATAGGTTTTGTTGTGATTCATGTCTCATGGGATTGTGTTGTGACGGCGGCCATAGCAAGAGAGGAAGAGAGAGATGAGCATAATGAACTGTATGACTGGGAGCGACGTTGATGTTTGAGTTTTAAAGAGGACAGGAAACAATGGGGCAAGACCTTTAGGAGTTCACTTTTTTGTTAACATTGGATTTTTGGAATTCATGTATAGACATTTCCTTTAATGGAGCATTTTGAGATTTCCATATGAATTCATGGACTAAAAGTGTTCATCTTGGAGGTGTGGTGGGGTTGGAGCTGTGGACTCAGTGGTGTACTCCATTCTGTCTCTCTAGTTAATGGGACTTGCGGTTTTTCAGCATTCCACTGACTTTCTCCATATTGGCAATTTAAGTGTTTTATTTATTTATTGCCCATCAAAGATTTGCTATAGTGGATGACGCTTTGAATCGTTTTTGAAGGGCTGTTGAACCTTTTTTTAGAAAACCTATGAATCTCAAAAATGTAAAGCTTGAGAATGAGAAGGACTCCCCCCCCCCCCCCCCCCCCCCCCCCCCCCCCCCCCCCCC
>OMKI01059003.1:2343-16329 GCA_900302315.1 Phycis blennoides | reverse complement strand
ACACACACACACACACACACACAACACACACACACTGCTTTCAAACTTCCTGTTCTTGTTTTTGTGTGGTGTGTCGGTTGCGTTGCTGCGGTTGTAAAGACGCTATCATACTAAGTCTCTTCCAATAGGGGGTGCTGTTCACTGCACATGTACTTCATCCGCACGCTCCACCATCTCCGCTCTTTGTCTCCGTGTCTCTAAAGTGAAACACGGGGGTCACCTCTACCAATGTGGCACGCACTTGTGTGTGTTGTGTGCGCGTGTGTGCGTATTGTGCAGTCCTTCAGCAGGGAGAAGGATAAATCAATAGATGATATACATTTTGGTTTTAGCTACAGTCTTCAGCTGTGTATCAAGGTTCCATTCAGGTATCAATGTAGTCATTTTTAACTCAGTGATTCATTCTTATTTCTGTCCAATTTCACACTGTGATGTCCTCATTTCCTGTCTACTTACAAAGTATCTGATCTCATTCATTGACATTATGTTGTTAAGTCCATCTGTACCAATAGTATTGAACTAAATATTATGATGAATTAATTATGATGATGAATTAATTGTTGTGATTCATTAATTGATTATTTGATTATCAATATAATTGTGTGTGTGTCTATGTGTGGTCAGGCACACACACTTACTTTACCACAGCAGACACACACTTTACTACAGCAAACGCACAAACACACACACAAACACACACACACACACACACACACAACACACAACACACACATACACACACGCAACACACACACATATACACACACACACGCAACACACACACACACACACACATACACACACACAACACACACAACACACAAAACACACACACACACACACACACACACACACACACAAAACACACACACACACAAAACACACACACACCCACACACACACACACACCCACGCACACACAACACACACATATACACAGACATATACACACACACATACACACACACAACACACAACACACACATACACACACACACGCAACACACACATATACACACACACACGCAACACACACACACACACACACATATACACACACGCAACACACACACATATACACACACACACGCAACACACACACACACACACACATACACACACGCAACACACACAACGCGCAACACACACACACACACATACACGCACACAACGCGCAACACACACACATACACACACGCAAAACACACACACACACACATACACACACATGCAACACACAACACACACACAACGCGCAACACACACACATACACACACGCAAAACACACACACACACACATACACACACATGCAACACACAACACACACACACACGCAAAACACACACATACACACACACACACACGTAACACACAACACACACATGCAACATGCAACGCACACACATACAACACACACTGATACTGTGTACTTGGCTGGGCGCCATGTTGTTTCGGTAACAGAGAACAGAAAGCGTTTGGATACTGCCAACATTTGCTGCACAGTTGGCACATTTTTCTCATTCTCCTTGACTCCGCCCCCTGGAGGGCCCAGCAGGGGGGGGCTGGTAATTGTTTTAGGGAAGGTTTCTGAGTTGAAGACCAACGGTGAAGAGAAGGCTTTGTGGAGAGACAGCTCTTAGTCAGGGCTGTGTGGCTCCATCCCAGCCCCTCTGACTCACTGTGGTGGTTCTCTGGCTGAGGTGGAATGCCAAAAGTAACAACATCTAACGCTCCCATTTGGTGTTCTCCGTTGTTGTAGAGACATCAGGAACGTCGGCGTGCGGCTGCCTGGCCACATGAAGCGGATAGCGTACAGTGTTCTGGGCCTGAAGGACCAGACCAGTTCACTCAGCGTGTTTGCCGTGTGATCCGGCACTCCCAGCCTGAACGCACCGAGCGGACCGCCACATTTCACTGGTGGGGACGGTGGGGTCCCGAGGAGGGGGCTGACCGCGTGTGGGTGGTGGGAATGACGATGACACCGCTACGCCCTTATTTTGGCGGAGTGCGGTATGACTGAAGAGGCTTCCTCACAGACGGGATGAGGCAGAGGAACATTGAAGTACTTCATCACAACATACGGAGAGAAGATAATTTATCAACATGTAAAATACATAGATTTATATAAATATTCTATTAGCTGGTGGTGCAAAGTCATGTAAATAATGTTCTGCGGGTCTGGGAACACTGCTCATCATTTAGGACCAAACTGGAAGTCTTAAGAACAGTGAGGGCCTGGACCACAGTGTGGTCTTTTCTCCACTCGCTGCCTCACTCTGGTGCCACCAGCAGGCCTTCTCCTGGCCCTCAGGCCTGCCTTTGTAAAAGAAAAGAATGAAAACACTTTTTAATGGTGTGGTTATTCCTCTCAGGGTAAGAAAACGGGATACATAATGTTTTTATAGTCTGTATCTCCACTGTGTAAATTCAAGTTGTGTATAACAGGTTGGTTGTTTTTTTTACGCTGCGTCTATAGTCTTACAACTGACTTTCCAATATTATTTAATTATTTATTTTATATATTTATGTTATTTTTGGAAGTAAGAGAAAACATGTTTGCCCATATTCCTTGTTGAATAAAAATGAGCATTTCTTTGTGACCACGGTACTTGTCTTTACTGGTCAGCCTGGTCTTCAATGGTCAGCCTGGTCTTCACTGGTCAGCCTGGTCTTTACTGGTCAGCCTGGTCTTCACTGGTCAGCCTGGTCTTTACTGGTCAGCCAGAGAGGCATCTGCTGCTCAGCTGTACATGGCCTGTCGGGGTTCAGTGGAATGTCACACTTATGTTCGACCACGCCCAGTTATATCTCAATCACTCAGCTATGCCACATTCTCAATCTATGTATTTTTTTTAACCATCCATGACATCCATTTTAGATTATTTATATTTTTTTCAAGAAATTGTAATTTCTTTAAGGACAAATGGTAGGGCCACATGTGGTGTCAACTGCTCAACCTAGTGGAACTTGAAATCATTAAAAACTACTGTAGCTTTAAAAGGGACAGTGTTTACATCACACAAGATACATTTCACACACTCCTCTACAGTCTCTATTTCCACCACCCATCCCTATAGGCCTACTGCTCAGATATAAAAGACCCAACATGTTGTCACGTAAACAGGAGGGGCAGAACAACCCCTGGAGCCAAACAATGGCTATTCATTAATAAAGAACCATATGAATACAATTTATACAATAAACAAACCTTTGGATGCACAAGGCCACGCAGCAATACAACTATGGATCCAAGCCGAGATAACTCATCACAAGATTTAGTCGCACTAAATCTGCAGAATGATGGCGCAAACCAATTCACAGGTCAGTATATGAATAATACCATAATAATGACATTTACATTTAGGGCATTTAGCAGACGCTTTTATCCAAAGCGACTTACAAAGAGTACATTTGTCATAAGAAGGTGAAACATTTCATTGCTGCTAATACAGTAAGAAAGTCACCAGAACCAAGTTTCAAGCATTTCAATTGCTAGATTAACCATTGCTAGTATATAACATCTCTGACTAAGTGCCAAGTTACAAAGAGCGATCAAAGTGCTAACTTACAAAGAGCAATTAAAGTGCCAAGACGTACAACAAATAAGAGCATGAGGGTAGGGTTATGCAGGGTTCAGATGAACTCTGAACAAGTGGGTCTTGAGTCTCTTCCGGAAGATGGGGAGTGACTCTGCAGTCCTGACATTGGCAGGGAGCTCGTTCCACCACTGCGGTGCCAAAACGGAGAAGAGTCGGGATTTCGCCATCCGACCTTTTCCTCCTTTTAGTGATGGCGGTACCAGTCGACCAGCTGAGGTAGTTGAACGGAGTGCTCGAGCAGGGGCGTGGTGTTTCACTAATGTTTAGAGGTAGGTAGGGGCAGTTCCATTGATGGCTTTGTAGGCCAGTAGCATCGTCTTGAATTTGATGCGAGCCACTACAGGAAGCCAGTGGAGGTCTTGGAAGAGGGGGGGTCACGTGGGAGAATTTGTTTCGGTTGAACACGAGGCGTGCTGCAGCGTTCTGGATCCGCTGCAACGGTTTAATCGTGGTTGCAGGGAGTCCAGCTAAGAGCGAGTTGCAGTAGTCGAGGCGGGAGATGACAGGTGCTTGGGTCAGGAGCTGTGTGGCTTCCCTCATGAGGAAAGGCCGGATCCTGCAGTTGTTGTAGAGAGCAAATCTACAGGATCGGGTCACAGCAGTGATGTTTGCAGTGCAGGACAGTTGCTTGTCGACTATTACGCCCAGGTTCCTTGCGGTCGGTGAGGCAGATACTGTGATGACCTCGACCGAGACCAGCAGGTCCCTGTGAGGGCAGTCTTTCCCCGGTATGAAGAGAAGCTCAGTCTTTGCGAGATTGAGCTTGAGTTGATGCGCAGTTGTCCAAGAGCTGATGTCTGCCAAGCATTCTGCGATGCGTGTTGCAATCAGAGTGTCTGAGGGGGGGAAGGAGAGGAACAGTTGAGTGTCGTCCGCATAACAGTGATAGGAGAAGCCGTGTGATTACAGAGCCTAGAGATTTGGTATACAGGGAGAATAGAAGCGGTCCTAGTACTGAGCCTTGAGGGACCCCAGTGTTTAGCGAGCGGGGTTTGGACAGGGAGCCGTTCCATGTGACCTGATAAGTGCGATCCATAAGGTAAGATGTGAACCAGGCTAGCGCAGTGTCAGTAATGCCGAGTTCAGCGAGGAGGGTCTGGTGGTTCACGGTGTCGAACGCCACAGAGAGGTCGAGGAGAACAAGCACCGACGAGAGGGAAGAGGCTTTGGCGTCAAGAAGACATTCGGTCACCGTCAGGAGGGCCGTCTCTGTTGAGTGTTCAGGCTTGAAGCCAGACTGATGAGGATCAAGCAAGTCGTTTTCTAATATTTGAGTTCATACTATTTTTTTGTGTATTATTGGTTATACAGGGTATTGCAGGTAGAACAACGGCTTTGTACCTTTAAAAGCATCAACCCGCAACTTTTGAAGGATTTGCTCAAGGGCCGGGTCTGTGCAGCAGTAACAGAGCCGTCGTGCGCTGTTCCAGATCACTCCACACCCACGGGACGCGTCGCACCGCCGGGGACACGTTTCACTTTCAAGTGGATGTGAGCGAATTCTCCCCGGAGGAGGTGGTCGTCACATCTTCCAATAATCTGATCGAGGTTTCTGCTGAAAAGGTGGGCTTCAAACAGCAGAACGTGTTTTAATACTGTTAGTAGAGACACAGCACTATTTACTTTTATTGTATTCATTTGATTATTATATACTATATTCTAGTGCTATTCGCAATATCACTAGATGTAGGGTCAGTACAGTACAATCAGTCATATACTCAAATTGCATTATTTTTATTTATTGAACATAGAAGAGAAGGCTGTAGCCTACTGTGTATCTGAGGTTAGCAAATGTCCCACTTCTCAATACAGAATAAAGCATAGGCCTTTGATAACGAAAACGTGTTTTTTATGCATCTAAAAATGTCCACACCGCTTTCTCCTTCCCAGATCGGAGTAGACGGCACCGTCATAAACACCTTTTCACACAAACGTAGGTTACCTGTGGACATGGAGCCAATGTCTCCGACTTCATCGATGGGAATCAATGGAGTCCTGACAATCCATCCCCATAAACTGGAAATAAACAAATACGAAATCATTTTATCATTCTGACTAATTGTGATCGTTTTTTGTGATCTCAACACGCAAACATTAAGTACACACACTGGGAAATCCCCCTTCTGGGGTCAAGTCCATGAAGCAGGCTGATCGTACATCTCATTCGTCACTGAGGATTTGCTGGGCTGTAGCACCCATAGACATAATAATAATAATAATAATAATAATAATAATAATATAGACATAATATTATGTGTATGGTAGCACCCCCTATCTGCAGGACATGGATTAACAGGGGCGGGGCGGGGAAGTGACGACACAGTTGTTATGGGACTCTTTTGTTTACGGAAGTTGGTTCACGTTTGAGTTTCTCAAGCGGTTTATGCTTGCCAACCACAATGACCCGCAATGTAAATATATTCTGAGCAATGAGTAAAGCAACAGCATTTTGACTAAAGTTGGGTCGGAACACATGAACACAGTGGACAGACAATGGTAGTGGTAGTGAACTGTCACTAGATTATTCTGTATAATGGCTCAAGACCTGCCAGCCGGGTCCAGTATAATACACGACTGGCATCGTTGCGCAGAAAGCAAAGACGTCTTCAGCAGAATCATGCAGAAGAAAAAACGCAAGCAATTTGGTATGTTTATTCACACTCCCTTATATGTGATGTGGGTTTAAATAATCACCAATACAAGTTCAGATTATACTTTCACTGTAAAGTGGAAATATGTTAAAAGTTGCCTTGTAGATTTGGCTCACAGAAATAGCTGTATTTATTCTATATCAGGTAAAACGACTATATAACAAATATTATGTGTTTGGGGGCTATAATACATGGCCATTAAAGCCTACCTTGAAATCAGTGCGTCCTACGACTCTTCACGCCGCTTGTTTTGCCGCAGGCCTGTTAGAGTCTCCCATGATGGCGCCGCACGCCGCCGTGGACACCGTGCAGTACAAGGTCTTCCTGTCCGGGAAGTGCGGCGTGGGGAAAACGTCGCTCGTCGCACGCCTTGCAGGGCTCGGCATTCCCAACATGCACTATGAGACTACAGGTGGGTCAGCTGTGCGTGCGCGCGCGCACACACACACACACACACACACACACACACACACACACACACACACACACACACACACACACCATTGGAAAGATGCTAATAGTTTCCGTCCTGCAGGTATTGAGACCACAGTGTTATATTGGCCGGTGAAACTCAGGGAAAACGGCAGAGTGCTGTTCTTCAGACTGCAGCTGTGGGATTGTGGAGAGAATGCCTTGCGTAGATTTGACCACTTACTCCCCGTAAGCATCACGCACGATTCAGACAAGAAACAAGACATTCCAGATGTTATTGGGAAAATGTATTGATTGATTTAATGTTTTGCAGTCTTGTAAGGAGCAGGTGGATGCGGTCCTCTTCTTGTTCTCCTTCACCGACAGAACATCCTTTGATGATCTACCCAGTCAGATTGGGAGATGGTCCGGGTCAGCGGACAGAGCTGTGAAGATTGTGGTCGGCACCAAGTATCCTTTTGTGGACACACATGCACGCTGAACAAAGCAAGCCATACGTGAGTCATGGAAACATCATCAGAGATACTCTGATGGAGTCATGGAAAGCGTTCCTCCTTGACTCGTTGAGATTTGACCTGTTCATGCACAGCGACGTGACGCAGAGAGAGGTGCGTCAGTTCCAGGAGACGCACGCTCTCCCGGTCCTGCGCTCAGGGGTCAGCGAGGGCCCGGGAGACGTCGCCTCATTCCTCAACTGCCTGGCTGAACGGCTGTGGAACCAGGACTGCATGGTGGCCGCGCTGCACAGTCACTCAACACAGTACCGGGAAGGAGCACTCATTTAATTTAGTATTCTGTAGAAAGGGTTTATAAAAAGGATGTCTGCAGTGAACTGCTACCTCAGTCTGGGATGAAAACATCTGTACAATGGTTTTATGGAATCTCTCAAATCATTGACTGGACTAATTTGATCACCTCACAAATAATTGTAGATGTTTATTGGCCAGCACCAAGTAAAGGATAAATTTTTTTTATTTCCATCTGTTATTGTGTACAATCAGTGCATTCTTATTACGTGTCTCCCCACTACCAGTCTTAAGTGACCCAGTGCCATCACTGCAACAAAAATAAAAGTAAAAGTGTACAACAAGTAATCTCTGAATTTTAGTGCTCATATAGTGATGTGGTGCGCTAAGTCCTCTCTATTCCTATCATTTAAAAACTGCAAATTCTGAATAATAAATGCTCCTACAATTTTAAACCATACACTATGAATGATTCATATTTATGTTCCAATCAGCTTTCAGCAGACAGCACCTTCATCCAGGCCACTTTGTCACACCTGGAAACAAATACAGGACACGTTTTAAGCAATTGTGGCACGTAGACTTGGGCCTGCCAGACATATTGTGAAAACAACAGGATTCCTTTCAGAGCGACAAACAAGTCAAGATGTTGTGAAGACGAGCGACGTCAGCGCTGACCTTGAGCGTGCGGCGAGGATGAGGGCGGTGGCGCGGCCGGCGTGGTTCTGGGACAGACGAAGCAGGAAGGAGTCTGCGGGCAGCCCCAGAGCGCTGGCGTTCAGCGGCTCCACGCTCACGCTGCCCGGGAATGAGGCGTGTTCCAGCACTGCCAAACTCTGCTCCCTGTGGAGGAGAGCAGAACCTGTGGATCAACATGACCCGTGTTCGGGGTTGTTTTAGCTCAACACAGAGGGATGGAAAGTGTAATTGAAAGTGTAAGTGTCTGCCGGCAGATTTTAAAATACAGAACTTTCTGGGTTTGATTCTCATCACTCAAAAACAAAAAACGCCCATTTCCTGTTCTTTAATGACCATCTGTCTTTACAGCACATCCCTTTAAATAATGCATCAGTCTTGCGATACACAGTCTCAGCATGGAAATCAAACCCACAGTTCATGCCATGCTCCACTAGTCCAGCACCACTGGAACCGTAAAGAGAAGAGGCTCCCAAATGACCCACTTGTCACCCAGAGGATGTGGCTTCTGAACGGAGATGAGCAGCAGATCGCTGAAGAGGTGGAGGTGGACATCACTGAAGGAGATCTTGGAGTCCGAAGAGACCTGGGCCAGCTGCCTCAGGGGACCCTCGTGCAGCAGGAAGCGCCCCTTCACGATCAGCGGAAGCAACTGGAGTGAGGAAACCAAAAACATCTGAACACGCGCGCCTTCTCTGGTTCCTTCGGTTGCTGGAATTGAGTCTGGATTCTCCTGCCAGTATTAATGTTGCACTTAACTGAATTGGAAAAGAGACAAGATATGTTTTGAAACCTTAACATTGCTGAAATCCAGCAGCCTCTCCAGGCACACAAGTTCCTCAATTTGTTTCATCCTCCGGACCCCTTGGTTGCACTCCACGAGGACCTGGTCCAGGACAGAAGACATGACTCATGGTGGTTCTGACCTGGTCCAGGACAGAAGACATGACTCATGGTGGTTCTGACTTCACCTTATGAAGGGCCTCAGTAGCATTGTTTTGGTTTAAATACGAGTCTGCGTCTGGTTCAGTCAGTCTTAAGACGTTCTGTGATAAACAAAGAAAAAGGAAAAAAAAAAAGCACAAGCATGATATTACATCCAAAACATTTGAAACACAAATCTTTAGTTTTTTGAAAAGTGGTGCACCTCCATCAGGAGTTTCAGCCGAGTGATCCTCTGAAACGGGAGGACTAGAAACGACTTCAGGCTCTGTCTCTGACACTTTGGGTCGCTCTCCAGGGTCTTCAGGGCAGACACAAAGCCTTTGTTCTCCTGCCTGGAAAATGGAGAGGGCGACACGTATTTAGCACCAAGAAGGTCTGGGAGATGTCAAAATGCAAGACTCACAGGAGTTTGTTGATGAGGGCCTCCTGGAACATCATGTTGCTGACATAGGGCACGTAGAGAGCCTGGAACCTGGGACAATGCTGGAGCACCAGGTCTCCCAGCTGTGGCATGACCACACACTCCCCTAAAAGACATTCCAGTGCCACGAGGAAGCTAAACATGGTGACAGAAGTGGTCATTACTGGTAGGACAACAAGAAGGTGAGATTCAGCCCTTAATGAACCCAAAACCCAAAACGGTTGGAGACTTCCTACCTCTCACTGGCTGACATCACGTGACGAAGATTGGAGAAGAGAACATGGTGCTCCAATGGAGACAGCGTCCGACTCAGCGTCTCTGAAGCCAAGAAGTGATGGACGGCCACGCCCAGGCTCCTCAGGTAGGACGTCTCGGAGCCCATCACCTCAAACATGGCCTCCTGACGGTGGATCTCTCTGCGGCCCAGCGTGGCCAGGATGCCCCGCTCCCTCACCTCGTCCAGGTCCTGCCAGAACGTGGTCAGGTTGCCCCTGTGGAGGCGTGCTGGAGGAGGGGACGCCACGGTCACCGGGAGCTTTGCTTTGAAACGGAGACCTCGCAGAACCGGACGGCACTGGGATGTCAGCGGTTCAGGTTCCACGCCCTCCCAGGGGGGGTCTTGAACTGCCCGCTGACAATAGTCTTGATACAGTGGAACTGCAAGGACCAAACATACAGGAAATGACAACGTCCACCGTTCACAGGGATGAAGAGAGGAAGGAGCACTTACAAACGTGGAGGTATTTGGATTTAAAGGGTGCAAAATTGAGCTCATCTGGATCTGCAGGACTTTGGTTCAGAAAAGACCTCTTCAGTCTCCGTTCAATGGGCAAAAACCTTCAAAACCAAACACGCTCTCACCCGTCCGTAGTTCTCGCCTGGATGACAGTGGGGGACTCTGCAGACTCCTTACCCAGCCCAAGCGCTGAGATGAGCCTGTCCACGGGGAACAGAGCTCCTCCCAAAGCCCACGTCTCTGCCGACGCTACGGACCTGAGGGCTCCAGCTACATCCACAGCAGTGCTGCAAACAGGGAGATGTCACAGTGTTTCTACCATCACAATCGGTTTCTTTAATACACAGGCCAGTCATCTGGGATGTTCCTCATACCCTTTGAAGGGATCTTCATCTTTCTGGCTCTCACTGATGAAATGAGCCCATGCCTTCATGGTCTGAGACAGAGCTGCAGACAGCTGATCTGGTTCCTCCATTGGCTGTGATTGGTGGAGTGATTGGTGATTTACTGCCATTGGCAGTTGGCAGTAAAGTCACTACTGCTACTATCAGTGCTCTTACTCACACCGTACAGGTCACTACAATGATGGCTGCCTGCATATACAATACAGGGGCTATATTAGGAGTCTATGGCCATGAAGGATCATTTGTCTATCTCAGAACCACCTGGAAAAACCTCTCGGTCGGGTGCAGTGAGCACTTTGCAAATTGCAATCACCGACAACAATCCGCAGCTGTAGACACTGCTGGCCTGCGGTCACGTGGATCTCACATTTACACATAGACGGGTATTTAGGGAAACAAATATTTCTCCCCTCGCTCCGTTTTCAATAATAACATCGTGCACACAACATCGTTTACATTTTTTTTTTTTAAATCAACCCGCATAAATAGCCAAACATACTGTAAACATAGGGCGCTCACATGACGTTAATCATTTTCTGGCGCATAATGTGACGTTTGAGAACCTAAAACCCCGGCAACACATAACCGGCGTTTTCAGAAATCTCCACTTATGCCGGAGTTTTTTGAAATAATCGTTTTCTGTGATAAAAACAGGGTTTTCGTGTAAATGAGGCCAAACCGCAGGGAAAGATGTGCGTCTTCCCTTCGTGTAAACGGGGCCTCAGTAAACATTTTGAAAAGGTCCATATTGTCGCTTATTTTTTATATTTTAAGATGAATTATAAGCCGCTTCATTTTAAAATGTAAGCGGCTCAAAGCATTTTTAAATTTTTGTGCACTATGCATCAAACTGTTGTACTGTCAGAATCCATGCTCCACTGTTTTGATGATGACTGAGATGTTAACATCTACCCTGACTTCATGGCATCGGGCCCACCAAGCCCTCCATCAAGGACTGGGGTGCCTAATGACAGCCCATCATTGAAATAAAATACAGCAAATTTATAGACGTATACAGAGAGTACAAAGACTAATTTCACTTTATTTGCAATTTAAAATTCAGTACAAGATAAAAGGAAATGCATAAATTTGCCTGAAGTTTGTTTATGACCCAGATAACGTCAAAAGGAAATAATGTGTATATATGATTTAAGGACTAAACAGTTGATGGGTATGAAGGTAATTGTTTTTTTTTTTGCTTTTTTAATGAGATATTAGAAAATGAATAATTTCAGTATGGACAGATGATTTGACAACATCAATGTAACATTTCCATCAATAACCTTCCAGTCTGCAGACTGCTGAGCCTTTCAGGGCCTAGTGTGACAGAGCCTGACAGACAGAAGCCATCTTTAACACACTCCAGTTTGTAAGAAAGCTTTTTTTTTTTCAGAAAAGTTTAATTCAACGGTCACATTTCAAAATGCCAACAGCTTGTGTGAGATTTCATGGGAGGACAGCATTGAATAAAAAGGGCTCAGGAAGCAGTTTCCTGCTGCAGATCTTTAGTTCCCTTATCCCAAAAAATAAAACCATGATCAAAGTGTTTCTGAAACACCAGTTATAATAAAGAAAAGAAAATTAGAATTTGCATTATTTGACACCATGGTCCGGAGAAATGAAAGGTGGCACAGGGACTGGGACTGGCTAGGGCCTCATGTTGTTCACAGCCCACAGGATGTTTTCACTGATTCATACTGCTCCAAATGGTTTATTAGGGGACTGTCTGGAATGAAGGACCAAGGCTTGCTCTGACAGTTTAAAAATCATCATATAGGTTGTTGTACAAGTTGGAGCAAAACAAAGAAAATGGACCCACCAAACAAAACATCTCTACGGCCAACTTCCCTGGTAGGAACCTTGCAGACTTCCTCCTCTGCATGCGACACACACCTGCTTCCCTCAGCAACGCAGTACCGGCCATCTTCTGAAGAAACCACAAGGATGCTCCATACCTGTAGAATGTGGAGGATCCATCGTCCGCAAATACTGGTAAATAAATACAAGTAAAGAAGACGTCTGAGGAGGAGAGGCGAGGGACTCTCGCATGATTGGCTGGACGCGAGAGTCTAGGTGGGCACAGTGATGTTACGGGCCAGCAGAGTGAGCAGGGCCAGCTCCACCACGCCCTGGGCCTGCTCCAGGGCCTCCAGCGCCTCCCTGGCGGAGAAGCCCTCCGCCTGGATCCTCTGGAGGTGCTCCGCTGGGAAGCGGTCCCTAGAGGGGGCCGGAGCGAGGGAGGGGGCGGCTGGGGCCCCGGGGCCCCGGAGAGGGCCCAGACTGTCAGGGGTACAGGTGCCCGAGGCCCTTCCGTCCGCCACCCCTCGCCCCTGCTGGCCCTCCGGGGGCTCCCTGACCTCCAGGGGGGCCTGGGGAGGCGGCCCGGAGGAGGAGGTCTCCTGGCCCTCCGCTCTGCTCCCCCAGCAGCCATCGGGGCACGCCGGCAGCCCTTGTCCCTCCGCAGAGTCTGGCTCCTCCCTGGAGGCGGGGCCCTCCTGCCCGGTGGGCCCCGGACCCCCAGACCCCGCGTCCTCCGGCTCGGCAGCAGCAGTGGCGGCGGCGGTGGCGTGGTTGGCTTTGGCATCATCGCTTGGTTCTGCACCGCCGGGTTCAATGGCAGCGGAGGGGGGCTCAGGGTCTTCAGGGTCTTCAGGGTCGGTAGGCTGAGGGCCACGGCTGCCGTCATCCAGCCGGCAGGGCTGTTCAGGGGGGCAGGACTGTGTTGGGGTGCAGGGCTGTTCAGGGGGGCAGGACTGTGTTGGGGTGCAGGGCTGTTCAGGGGGGCAGGACTGTGTTGGGGTGCAGGGCTGTTCGGGGGGGCAGGACAGTGTTGGGGTGCAGGGCTGTGGGTGGGGGCAGGGCGTGTCCTGGGACCCTGTGCAGCCGTTGGACACCAGCAGCTGATGGAGCTCCCGCAGGGCAGAGGCCAGCGAGGGAGTGTTGTGGGGGCAGGGCTGTGGGTGGGGGCAGGGCTGTGGGTGGGGGCAGGGCTGTGGGTGGGGGCAGGGCTCGCCCTCAGGCTGGACCCTCTCTGGAGGGACCCCACCCTCCGCCTCGCAGGGGGGGGACGTCATCTCGGCGCAGGTGGGGTCGTCCAGGTGGGGGTCGTCCAGGTGGGGGTCTGCGGGGAGGGGGAGTGGCTGGGGGGAGGGCGGGGCGTGAGAGGCAGGAGCAGGGTGGGCGTGGCTGGACTCCTGCTCCATGGGCTGGTGGTGGGCGGGGGGGGGGGGGGGGGGGGGGGGGGGGGGGGGGGGGGGGGGGGGGGGGGGGGGGGGGGGGGGGGGGGGGGGGGGGGGGTGGGAAGGCTGGGGGCTTTGGTGAGGTAGTTTGTCCATCTGCAGTGTCTGGGAAACG
>OMKI01059001.1:20054-32879 GCA_900302315.1 Phycis blennoides | reverse complement strand
GTAGTTGTCACACAAGCTATTTTTATTTTGAATATTTAATTATTCAGGGGTGAAATGCCGTGAATACGCACAGTGCTTACAGGACGCCTGCCGGTGCGCCTGGTCCTGCCCCCCCCCCCACACTTCACACCAAGCCGTCCGGACGCCAGGATGCTTGTCAGGGTTCACAGTTAGGAACGAAAGAACTTCCTATCGTCTAGTTTGCTCCGCGGTGAAGTGATGTGTTGTCAGGTGACCTCATGAACACACCAGTGGCGTCACCTGGCCAGCCTATTGGGTTGGTTTCAGTGCCGATGGCGTCCAGTGTGCAGAGTACAAGTGATTACGAGTGTTTAATACTGTCATCTGTAGATACAAGCAATCTATCTACAGTCTATCTGTAACCTGTATGTTATTAAGGCGGGATATTTATAATCACGAGTGAGCTCACACCAAGTGACATGGCGCTAATCATAAGCCTGACCAATCACAGCCTGGGATGGACACTCCGCGCTAATGAAGGGTGTGGTCCTTCTGGACCTCGGACAGGGGGGGGTTCAGACCTCACGGCACAACGCCCCAGTCAGCCATGGACACCGAGCAAAGAGAGACATCTCATGATAGCATTTTATCAGAGTAATTCATTTATATTCTTTATCAAACTCTGATATATGAATCATAACATCACCTTTTAATTTGTGAACATGTTTCCTCATTTGGATTTGGGTGACCAGGGCCGTCATGTAAATCCAGAACTGTTGTACTTCCATCCCATGTTCCAGATTTGTGGAACCAGGTGGAACAGTCCCAATTCTTCAGGTTCTCCACACTGAGGAGTCACAGCGTGGTTTATTTCGCCAGCACACAGAACACACACAAAGACCTGTGAATACTGTCATCAGCACACACTCAGGGGACTCCGTGCATGGCAGCACAGAGACCTCCTCATGGCTCAGTGTCTTCAAACTGTGCAATGAACCGGGTTTAGCACCAACACCCTTGGTCCTGTGTCTGGAGGAGCCCAGTGAAGCCTTCAAGGAAAACATCACCGTTTTTCCCTACTGAACTATGCTCCTTCATGATCTTAGACCAGTTGATAAACACCTCTCTCGCCTTCGTGCGTGCACTCAATCGCTCTGGCGCGCAGCTCTACTTTGGTAGCATGTAGCTTGGCCCATTATATTCCTTAGGATCCAAACGGGGGTGAAGTTAGAAGCGACCAAGCACTTCCACGTTTTCCCTATTTAAATACAGTTACGTGAGTAGTTACACGACCCAAGTATGGTTACCCAAAATGAAACATGCCAATTTTCTAAGCGGATAAAAAGGATAACTATAATGTATGGCGGAATAACACCTGGGAGCACTTCGACGTCGGCGCAGTAATATCATCACTCCTAAAAGATCCTCTCCCCCTCCCCCTGTTACTTCCGTCAATAGAACCAATGACTACAGGTAGTGCAGGTGACGGCGTGCAGGTCACGTTGGTTCTATCCGCTTAGAAAATTGGCATGTTTCATTTTGTGTAACCATACTTGGGTTGTGTAACTCACGTAACCGTATTTAAATAGGGAAAACGTGGAAGTGCTTGGTCCCTTCTAACTTCACCCCCTTTTGGATCCTAAGGAATATACTGGGCCAAGCTACATGCTACCAAAGTAGCGCTGCGCGCCAGAGCGATTGAGTGCACGCACGAAGGCGAGAGAGGTGTTTATCAACTGGTCTAAGATCATGAAGGAACATAGTTCAGTAGGGAAAAACGGTGGCGTTTTCCTTTCAAGCACTTCTAACTTCTAACTAATGAATGTGACTAAGCTTAACATAAGAACAACATAATAATAAAAGGTTGATAACGCTGTCTGATGACATGGCATCAGGTAGAGCTGAAGACCACGCCCACCTCCCTGGCACCGTCATCACACTGCTGCTCTGAGTCAACAGAAGCGGCTGAAAACATTTACACCAGCGCCTCACCTTCTGGACTCCAAGTATCTGGAATGGAAGTCAGAATCTGGGTGACCAGGCAAACCCAGGCAATGTACACATATGTGACTTGCAGATAAAGTTTGAAGTTAGTCCTCTGTGTTTTTCACCAGCCCCGCCGGGTTCCGGCTCTCCATTCTTTTAAATACTTTTTTTAGGTTGTATCTTTTGGCTAGTTTTGCCTTTTTACCTCTTCATGTTAAACCTGCTTTGGTTCTTTCTACAAGTAAAGGTGCTTTTTTATTGTGAACCTTTGCTATGAGTTTGTCACCCGCAAAGTACAAAGTACGTGGTCTCCCTGCTGTCGGCCTAGTCTGATCTACAGATTTTCGGTCATGGTCAGTACAATGAATAATACAGAAACAAGTGATACAGTGTACCCTGGACCCAGTAGTTCTAGGGTAGGCCTTATTGCGGATAACCCAAAGAAGAATCACAGACCAGAGGATTTCTTGACTTCTTACATCGTGGAATACACTTTTAAAGGACATCACTCATACAATCAAACTTTTCTAATATGTACATCAATTCTATTCATAAACAACATATGCTTTGCGCTGGAAGGTGGCTTCAAACGAGTCCTCTGAAGACGAAGGAGAAGCTGGCCCCCAGGGCCAGGCCCAGCGACAGGAAGAACGCCATTACTGCCCCCGCCGTCTCTGCCTCACGCGGTGCCACTTTCCTGTGGAGGGAGGAAACACACTGAACACAGGCCGCACACCGAGCTGTGGGGTAGCAGGGGAGGGGAGAGGGTCTAGTGGGTTAGGGAGGTAGGGTTTAATGAGTTAGTGTTAGGGAGGTAGGGTCTAGTGGGTTAGTGTTAGGGAGGTAGGGTCTAGTGGGTTAGTGTTAGGGAGGTAGGGTCTAGTGGGTTAGGTTAAGGAGATAGGGTTTAATGGGTTAGGGTTAAGGAGATAGGGTTTAGTGGGTTAGGATTAAGGAGATAGGGTCAGTGGGTTAGGTTAAGGAGATAGGGTTTAGTGGGTTAAGTTTCAGGAGCTAGGGCTTAGTGGCTTAAGGGGTAGGACATAGGGAGGTGTGAAGTTGTAAGGTCCTACTTGGGTCCAAAGCACATGCAGAGGCTGGCCAGGTATCCGTTGCTGAAGGCGAACAGAACCATCAGCAGGATGTAAGCAGCATCGTGGGTCAGCAGCACGGGGAGGTGGGTCCGCGGCTGGACGTTACACAGCATGAAGAGGGGGACGAACACAGCCCGGCAGGCCACCAGCAGGGGCAGCAGCCGGCTGTCTGGTCCTGGCTGCACACACACACACACACACACACACACACACACACACACACACACACACACACATATGGTTGTTACTGTCTGTCTGCACGTCTGCGTGTGCTCAGGGCGTGTGATACTGACCCACAGACACACGGCGGTCAGGCTGCGTCCGGCCCAGTCACAGCCGTTGAAGAGGAGGAAGCAGCAGACTGGGATGAAGTAGAGCTCTGGGGGGAAGAGTTGAGTTATATATGTTGTTTGCCAGCCATGTTATTGTTTATGAACAATGTTATTCATATTGTACATTGAATAATGTTATATATTAATGTTGTTCATGTTAAATATGAATAATGTGACTCATATACAATAACATTACATTATTTATATATATATACAGTATATACATAATAGCAATGGAAAATGTGTTATATAATAACATTATTATTATTGAATGTAAAAAAGTAATATATAAATAATAAATACATGAAAAACATATTATGTTAAAATTAATAATATTATGCTTCATATTAAAAATGTATAACATTGCTAGTAAATATAAATACAATTTGTAGTATAACGTGTTAATATTAAGCAACATTAGAAAGCTAGGGTAAGCTATTGGAGTGACGCTGGGGACAGGATGTCACCAGGACAGAGCAGACATTTCATTATGATGGGATGGAAGGAACAATCAACAAACATGACAAAATGAGGCTTCTAAAATAAATGGCCAATCCTCGCTTTAATATGTAATTTAACATATTCATATTATCTATATCAATAATGTTATTTTATAGACATAACATCATAACCTAACCTCAGAAACCCAAACATAATCTCGCTCCAATCACATTTGGGTGTTTGACGTTGCCTGGTAACCCAGTACACCACTGTTATCTACAATAACTTGTTGTAGGGTTTGGTTTTCCTTCAATACTAATGAAATATATGATATCAATGATGATGTCATCTCTGACCCCAGGATGTTCCCGCCCCCAGACTTGTTTGGACATCCGACGTGATGGCGGGAAACGTTCCTATGGTGACGGTGAAGGTGAAGCACACAGAGATGGCCAGGACCCAGATCTACATCACCATGACAACAGTTACACATCACCATGACAACAGTTACACATCACCACCACAACAGTTACACATCACCATGATCACAGGTTACACATCACCATGATCACAGGTCACATGCATGTGTGCGTGTGTGTTTAAGCATGCATTACATTGCATGATCAGTCAGGGTGCAATATATGCATCTAGAATGATTAGAGGGTAAGGAGATGAAGGAGTGAGTCGGGGAAGGAGTGGGGTGATGGTGCGAGATGATGGAGTGAGTTGATGAAGGTGTTCACTAGCAACTGGAGTACTTGAAACTTGTTCTGGTGACTTGCTTGCTGTATTAGCAGCAATGAACAGTTTCACCTTCTTCTGACAAATGTACTTTTGTAAGTCGCTTTGGACAAAAGTGTCTGCTAAATGCCCTAAATGTAAATGTAAATGTGTGAGGGAATGAAGGGTTGAGGTGGTAAAGGAGTGAGGTGATGAAGCAGTGAGGTGAAGTGACCTTTTTGAAGATGGTCACCATGGAGACTCTATGCTGGGAGTCCTCTTGGGAGCCTGGAGGAGGACACAGACATCAGCTCTGCTCTGCATCGTCTAGTACCACACTGGAGCTAGAGCTCCTCCAGAATAACATGACCCTCTCATAAAGGACCTTGAGAGTTGCTGTCGGTTGGAACTCCTTCTGACAATTCAATTCATGATGACATATTTAACTATTGCTGGTCATAGTTAGCGGAAGAAACAACCTCATCCCTCAAACTGCTCCTCCTCCTAATCTACGGTGTGTGAGATGTCTTAGGGCATCAGGTGTCTCAACACTGTTCTTCAGACCGCTGACTGTCAGGACAGCACCAGCTCTGGTCCTCCAGCCCGTCTACGTGAAGCCCCAAGGGCACGGCCGCGCCAGAACACAAAATCATGTTTAGCAGTTTTCTGCTCCAAAATAGAAATGTGATAAAAAGCCACAAAATACAGCCCTGCTACATTCATGCTCACGTGCTTTGTTCCCTGAAAGCTGAATGATTGTATTTCTTGTTTGTGTCGCTACAAATAGGAGGCAGTCCTTGTGTGGTGGGCTTAACGTGGTCTACCGTTCTTCATCCTGTTGAGGCTGGCTGCTTCGCTGCAGTCTGCAGGACTGGACTTGATCTGCTGGTAATGTTGGTAGAACTCCTGCCAAATAGAGGGACAGGGAGGTCATGATGGTAAAACCCCTACCAAATAGAGGGACATGGAGGTTATAATGGTAAAACCCCTGCCAAATAGTGGGACAGTGAGGTCATGATGGTAAAGACCCCTGCCAAATAGAGGGACAGAGAGGTCATGATGGTAAAACCCCTGCCAAATAGAGGGACAGGGAGGTCATGATGGTGAAACCCCTGCCAAATAGAGGGACAGGTGTAACATTCAACTACTACAGTCATGAGGTGTTGAGGAGCAGCCAAATGAGGCTCAAACCATTCTCATACCTTTCCACATACCATTTTTGGGAGTGCGATATAGGAGAGAACAGAGAGAAATATGACCACACAGGCAGTTATGAAGTATCCAAACGCTGCATCCTGCATGGCAGATCCACCTGGAGAGAGGTAAGAGACAGAGGTTACAGCTAGCATTCCATGGAGAGAGCAAAGGGTGTGCTCTCAGTAAGATACTCCCTACTGTTATCAGAGACAATGAAACGATTAACTTCCAAATGGGCTCATAGTTCATAGTGTGAGTCAGGACTAATGGCTCCAGCAGGTAGTCTCACAATCTGACAGGAGCCAGGTTGATAAGGCTGATAAGGGCCAGTGTGTTGGTGGCAGCCCGCCCCAGTGTGGTATGAAGGATCAGTCCATGGTAGTACCTTACTGTGCCATCTGACAGTCCATGGTAAAGGGTAAAGGGGCATTTAGCAGACGCTGTTGTCCAAAGCGACTTACAATTAGTACTTTTTTGTGGTGTTCGACATGTGGACAGTTAGAGGAGGGGGGATCAAGGGTATTGAACCGCTGACCCTACGGTTAGTGGGCAACCTGCTCTGTCCACCCGCTCTACCTACTGAGCTACTGCCGCCCCGCAGTCTATGGTAGTACCTCATTGTGTCATGCCTCATTCTGCAGTACCTCCTAGGGAAGGCTATGGAAAGGGGTGCGGTTAGGGTTAGAGTTAGTTGGTATATAGGGTTAGTGAGTGGTTGGGGTTAGTTGGTATATAGGGTTAGTGAGTGGTTGGGGTTAGTTGGTATATAGGGTTAGTGAGTGGTTGGGGTTAGTTGGTATATAGGGTTAGTGAGTGGTTGGGGTTAGTTGGTATATAGGGTATATGAACTTACTGGCCAGGGCGCAGATCATGGCAACTGCAGCGAAGGTCCCAGCCAGGCCCTGGCCACTCATGATGGGCGTGGTGTAGGCAGCAGGGAGGATCCCAGCCATGCCGAACAGACTGCCCTGCAGAACCGCCCCACACGCTGGACCCAGGGGAACCACACATTATGAGACCAAACACATACAGTACATATACATGTATATAGACAGTCTGGTGATGCTCGCTAGCCAGCCAAGAGCAGAACTCCTCATCCTCAGCCCAGCAGTAGTGACTGACCTGGTCGGCTTGAACCAAATGCAGCTCTACCTTGTGTCTTCACTACTGTCTTCACTACTGTCTTCAATACTGTCTTCACTAGTGTCTTCACTATTGTGTTCACTAGTGTCTTCACTACTGTCGTCACTACTGTCTTCACGAGTTTCTTCACTAAGCTCAAGGGGCATTATTCGCCAAGCGTAGGACTAAGATGAAACCCAGTTCCGTTCAGGTGACTCACAGTTGATGATGATGATCTTCACCATGGTAACAGTGAAGAAGGGGAGGGGCTCCATGTCCACCTTGACCAAGATGGCGGTCAGCATGAAGACTGCCATGATGAGAACCAGGCTGCCCATCACGCGCAGTTTTTGAGGGATCCTGCAGGACCAACTCACCAGTTATTCTTCTCAAGGTAGAGAACAGAACATCTAAATGGTTCAACAACGAATGGTCCCGCCGTGGTGATGTTCAGTTTCAGTTTGCATTTTTTTGTCGAATGTCATCTTTGTCCCACAGAGTAGTCAGTCACCCTGCCCACCCCAACCGAGGGGTCTGTGTACCTCGGGACCCGACCTCCATGTGGCCACAACGTTCACTGCTCCTCACAGGGTTCTGTGTGCCGTCAGGCCACACTCCAGTTGGATAGTCAACCATTCTGGGTCCCAACCCATAGTGTAAGAGCTGTGGTGAGTAGTGTTTTGATGGGTGGTGGTGGTGATTGATAGTGTCATGGCTCACAGTGAGTGGAGGACCGAGTTGAGGCAGGTGAAAAGGAGGAGGGGTACCATGGCACACAGGGTCATCACGTTCTTGAACTTTGACTCCAGGAGGCTGGGACTGGCTGTGGAGTTCAGTAAAGATGGCTCCTTCAAACGACCTGTGAAGTACTGGGGAAGAAAAAGAGGTTGCAACCTCTATGAAGTCAGTAGTGACTACATACAGAACATGCAAATGTGCAGCAGTGTGCACTGCTGTTTTTAAAATATGAGGAGGTGGGAAGGAGAAGGAGTAGATGGGGGAGAAGCAGAAGGAGGTGCCAACAGACCGTGGAGGCTGTCATGAAGAAGTTCCAGGGCAGGAGTGTCCCCAAGCCCAACATGAAGAATATCAGCCAGACGGCCTGCAGCCTGCAGACACAGGAGAGTCATGATGGAACAGCTCTAGCAGCAGCTTCTAGCTTCTCCTAATATTATAGCCATACTTATCGTAATATTATAGCCATACCTATAGTAACATTATAGCCATACTTATTGTAATATTGTAGCCATACTTGTCTCTTGGTGTAGTGGTGGACATTTTGAGTTTTCAGCGTTGTCACCTTCAAAAGAATAAGCAACAACATGAGAGAATGGGAGAAAGAGAGGGAAAGAGATATAGGGAGAGGAGGAGAGAGGGATTGAGAGATAGGGAGAGGAGGAGAGAGAGAGGGAGAGAAATATAGGGAGAAGAGGAGAGCGAGAGGGAGAGAGATAGAGAGAGATATAGGGAGAGGAGGAGAGAGAGAGGGAGAGAGAGCTGGTAGGGTAGTTACTATCTCAGTTAATTTTTGGAACAAGTAGTGAGTAACTATAACTAATTACTTTTTTAAAGTAACGTTGCCAACACTGACTACAACCAACCTATCAGTAAACTATAACCAAACTGTCAGTAAACTATAACCAAACTGTCAGTAAACTATAACCAAACTATCAGTACACTGAGCCAGACGTTGGTCAGATGAAAGCAGAAGTGAAAGCTAGCTGTTAGCATGTGGAGGAGCCATGTTAGCCCAGAGTAGCTAGTAGTAGTAGTAGTTCTAATGCAATTTCCCTCAGGGATCATTAAAGTATTTCTGTCTGTCTGTCTGTCTGTCTGTCTGTCTCTGAACTGGAGTCCAGTCTAGACTGGAGTCTCATCCCAGCAGGAGGCTGCTGAGAGCAGCTTCCTGAAGCCATGGTCACACCCAGTGGGTTGGGAGATGGGTTGCAGCCTCACTCCCACAACACAGAACCAAGAATCACCAATTCCAGTGTGTTCAGACTGTTCCGAGCGTACTCTACAAAGTGTACTACAGTGTACTAAATACTGTGGACTACAGTCTGTGTACTCCAGGTTGATAAAGCATGTTAATAATGTCAATAAGCATAACAGGTGGACTGTGAAGTGTTACCTTGACTGGTTCCAATCTCTGTCCCACCTAACACCTCGTACTACTGGGGAAGTATATCTCTCCGTCTCTTATTTCTCTCTCTCCTGTCCTCCATTTTCAGCCAACTCTGCACTTTTGCTCTGCTTGCTCCTCAAGTGGCTCCTCAGCTCTTTGGTTCATGTGACCTGTTTCCTCTATTCCACTTTAATAGCCTCTCTCTGTGTCATGTATATATGTATCTGTGTATGGATCTCTCTCTATATATATTATCTGTGGTTGTCCTGCAGTTTGTTTTTTTTACCTTTGATGTTTGACTTGTTGCTTATGATAAATATTGTTTAGGTTTGTGTTTCTGCCATTCAGCTGTTTACTGTTTCTGTTGGTGTTTAGAATTCATGTTATTATTCATGTACATTTAGTTGATGTATTATTCATTGATATATAGATATATAGATATATAGATATAGATATAAATATGTAGTATTAATATATACATAGTTTATCTAAGTATTCATATGTTGTATTAAAGGTGTAGTGTGTAGGATTTAGTCAAGTTCTTATTTTAATGGGATTGTACACTAATTAAACATACTTTTACACCTTTAATTGATAAGTAGTTGGTATAAGTATTCATATTCATATTCACTGATATCAAGGTGATATATTGATATTTAGGGTTTAGTTCTGACTGCCTTGTAGGCTGAGTATTGTTTTATAATACTCAGCCTACAAGGAAATATTATATTATATTATACTTCTTAAACACAATAAGCAGCTCTGCATCAACTCTCTGGCTCCTAAGCGACCACTGTATTAAACTAGAAGGTTAGAACTTATGGAATCAATGCTATAATGATCAGAAATATGGATGGATAATATTATATAACTACAAAATGTAATTCCACGCGAGGCATAGGATTGCTCGTAATCATTGAGATAAATGTAATTGAGGTGGGGATCAAACCACCAACCTTCTGGTTGTGGAAGACACACTCTGCCCACTGCCACCCAGTTGACAGTAGGAAAGCAAATAGCAGAGTCAAACGTAGCAATAGAAAGCTAGACTCAATGTTATCTCTATGGGAGTTTTTTGCATTTGTCATCGCAAATATCTCAAAAATGTACAAAAATGACAAATACATAGCACAGCTATACGGAAGTAGACCTTTGTAATACAGTTGAAGATTGAGATTTGAGAGTTGAGATTCAGTTGTTTAGCCTCCATTAATTGCAGAAATTTGGTGTGAAGAAGAATAATATGACAAACAGCGATATCTAGATTGTGCATTCCTATGCACAATAATACTACAAAGTTCAAGCCATCAAACCAGAGTAGAGAAGGTAAAAACACCACAAACAACGTACCTTCTCCGTCTCGTCTCTCTCTCTCTCTCGCTCTCTCTCTCTCTCTCTCTCTCTCTCTCTCTCTTATCTGCTGGTGACACAGCAACCAGCGGCCTGGTTATCTATGCTCCCGGGGCCCCTGACCCCCACCTCCCTACCCCACCTCACCCTACACCATCTCCCAACACCCCCTCCAATACCACCTCCCTAGCCCAACTCATCCTACACCATCTCCCAACACCCCCTCCAATACCACCTCCCTACCCCACCTCATCCTAAACCACCTCCCAACACCACCTCCAACACCACACCCCTACCCCACCTCCCAACACCACCTCACCTAACCCGAACCCCACTTCCTGTAACCCCACCTCAGATAGACTGTGAGTCTTCAGTTAATGACAGCTTTTGGTAGATAATATAAGATAAATGCATAATAAAATAATTTAGACTCATTATAATCGAATAATAGATAATGTAATAGATGTGTGTAAAGTGTAAAGTCATGTGGACGTTGATAACAGTTCTTCATGTGTTTCCTGTACCATCTGGGTTTCCTTCCCCAACAGGAGGCTATATATATTTACATATGTTGGTGCTTTACTGTCTGACATCGTAATGGCTTTAGTAAAACTTGGATGTCTGTTTTCATAAATAGAGGGTTTGATATCGTAGTTCAAATGAAAACACACTCTAAGTGTGAATCCTACTCGTAACCAAACATAGGAGGTGTGTTGAGCAGCCACTGCCTGAGGAGGACCTCCTGCCTTATCAGGACTTCTGTCTGAGGATGATCTCGATGTCGTGCACATTGGCTACTGGTTGATTATCCCCCCCCGGTGTACATTTGCTGTAATCACACATGGCGTCGGTTGAGCAGAGACTACAGCCTGTTGAGACTCATTCAATATAACATATAACATATAGCATATAACATATAACATATAACTCATTCAATATAACATACAACATATAGCCCCAAGATAAAACCATCTTTCTGGAATATGTGTTCTGACCAGAGACATGTATGGAGACATGTATAGGGGTCTGATTAAGGCCTGAATTGGAACCTAAAGTAACCTGAGATTGATATGAAATGCAGTTACTTAAATCATTCCAGTTCTTGGAGGTCTTAGTAATGACCTGGCCCAGAAGCTTCTGCACTAGTGAGTCCTGTTAGCCAGACCTGTTAGCCTAAATTTGAAATGACTTTATAAAAATGTCAAAGTGTCATTCTGTTCCGAGTCTTCAACCACCGGGGGCACACAGCTGACACACACACACACACACAGCTCAGTGGAGCTTACACGCACACACACACACAGGATGACATCACCTTGCTCATGGGGTCTGACGTGATGTCACATGGTCACAGGACCTGAGAGAGGTTGGGTACTCTGGATCCCAGATTCCACTTATATAGTGGTGAAAAACACTACCAGCGGGTTAGACAGTAAAGAGGTCATTAAGGTGCAGGTAGGGGTTAGACAGTACAGAGAAAAGTGAACAAATCAGCTGGTGAAATGATGTCAGAAGATGAGGGTTTTTTTGATGGGGATTGAGCAGACTGTAGGGAGTCCGTCTCACCATTGATAGACCAGGGATGAGACTAGATGATTTCTAAATTGTCCAAAAAGTATAATCTTCCTTCCTTGTTATTGTATACTCTAGAGACTGTGTGAAGGTTAACGCCCCACTGTAGACCCAGCATGGTTCTGGGACCAGCCTCTCTTGGAGGTTTGCTTCATAACAAAGCGAAAGTCAAAAGGCAGTGAGCAGTGCCTTTATCATTTATCTGTCAACACGGTGAGTCCAACCCTGTATCTGGTGGGGTCTAGGGTGATGACGTTAGAAACCTGAACACACAGGGTCGGGGTTAGAAACCTGAACACACAGGGTCGGGGTCAGAGAGCGTCGGAGATCTGAGAGCGTCTCTAATGATGTTATGCTTGGCTGTCATGGACTGCTGGCTGGTGGTGGATGCAGATAACGATGGAGAAAAAGACACAACGTAAACCACTGCTTATTTCAAAGTTCAACTTCATTTATTAAACATCTCGTGGTCTTCAACATTCAGGAGTACAACATCAACAAAGGAACATTTGGACAAATCATGTACATGCAGAACAAAGAGTGGAGCACAGCCACCTCCACCAGGTGGTGAGCCAGGTGGAGCACAGCCACCTCCACCAAGTGAGCTACTGACTGCTGAGGTTGTGATGGGTGAGGATACGAAGACGAGGAAGGCAGAAGATACAAAAGGAGTACAGAAGGTTCTGGATTCTGTGGATGTTCATCAGAGAGTCTGATGAGAGAGGGAGGAGCCAGGTCAGGGGTCAAGAGGGAGCTGAGAACAAGTTGCTTCACATAGCATCATTTCGCACACTACACTTGCGTCTTCACAAGGAAAAATGTGTGTGTGTGTGTGTGTGTGTGTGTGTGTGTGTGTGTGTGTGTGTGTGTGACTTGCGCCGACTGTAGTTTGGGACTCGAAGCTCTGTGTGGGTGACCTTCCCCA
>OMKI01058807.1:6195-19384 GCA_900302315.1 Phycis blennoides | reverse complement strand
TTTTCCCCCCCCCCCCCCCCCACCCTTCCATTCCTCTTTTGCGCACTCCACCCATGACCCCAGCCCCACCCTCCCTCCTCTGGTGCTGGGCGGGCTCGTTGTGAGCTCCTTAATGGCTGCTTTGTGTATGCAGTGCTGCTGTGGTTTAAGTAATAGAGGTGTGGGGGAGGAGGGCCTGCCAAGGAAGAGCAGGGAATGGGGGGGGGGGGGGGAAAGTACCCCTCCCTTTACCGGCTCTTAAAACCCTGCAGAAAACAACCTTCCAATGTTGGATATTTTTATACTTTTTAATGATGCAAAAAACCATCCTGCCACACACTGCGCTTGGTGACTTTCAGCTTTCACTTGCCACAGCCCAACAGTTGTTTTTCAGTTCCAGATGTGCGTTCATAGGCATCACATTGTCATACAGTATTAGTCTGTTAGGAGGAGACATGCCCAACAAAATATCCAGGCATTGCAACGTTCTGAAGGTAAACGTGGCGTTGTATCAGCCGTGCGTGGACACGGCCGACCGCTGCCATTTCAGTTCATCAGGTGTTTAGGGCTTCCTGATGGCACTGCTGTCCCCATGGTAATGACGTTGGTAATGACGGCCATTGTCCCAGTGTTTTCCTGCTGTGTTCCCTGATGTGTGCCCAGAGGGTTGACTGACCTTGCTGTCCTATCTGTTGCAGATCAGGAAGCTGTGCAGGCTGTGGCTTAAGAAAGAAACATGGCTTCCCAGGGTAAGTGCATCTGTCTCCTAGAAGTCCGTTGGTCTCCTTCACTTTCAGTCAGCCCTCTCCTCTCGTGCCGACAGACGTGTACGCAGAGAGCAGCACTGCAGGAGCACCGCAGACGTTTCCCTCTGTTGATGTTGTTGGATTAATGCAGTCTGGGCTACAGGACTGTACACTTTTCTATTGATCCTGTGTCAAAGCTTTGAGCGCACATAAAACATGCTTTACACACAGTGGAAATCAATGGAGTGAGATGAAAGTAGTTTTTTATTTTTTTTTTATGATTAATCATCGTGACTGCTTGTTTTTATTGCAAACAAAAGCTTGGCAGTAGTGGAAGAAATCTATGGCCTTTGAATGAACCATGTTCCTTAACCATATCCAACCTGGATGCATTTTTAATCTGTGGGGGGGGGGGCTTCAATGGCTGATAAGGATACTAGATAAAGACAACAGCTATGGCTTCAAAGTGTTTACCTAGACAAGAATAGGCAGGTTACTGGGAATTTGCTTACAGCAATACATTGATTGCCAGTTGCACATTTGAATATATCAAGTAATGCGATGATGGCGGAAAATCCAGTACACCCAATGTAATCTTATTATTCTGATTTGAAGCTTGGTGCCAGTATCTAAAATGGTGCTTCTTTCCATATATTTAAAAGTCAACTTGTTGCAGATTGTCAGAGAAGGGCCTTTTGATTGCAGTTACCTGACTATCATTGTGTTCCTCAGCTGATCTGATGGAGCTGGACATGGCCATGGAGCCAGACCGCAAGGCAGCAGTCAGCCACTGGCAGCAGCAGTCCTACTTGGACTCAGGCATCCACTCTGGGGCCACCACCACGGCCCCCTCCCTCAGTGGCAAGGGCAACCCAGAGGAGGAGGAAGTGGACAACCAGGTCCTCTACGACTGGGAGCAGGGCTTCAACCAGAACTTCTCCCAGGAGCAAGTACAAGGTGAACCTCACACGACTGGCTGTCGACCAAACAAAACCCTGCGTTGGGATGGAATACGAGATGAACCTCTTGAATATTCTCAACAGCAAAATCAATATTGCGCCAAGCATCGCTCATTGCCCTTCATGAATCCTTCATTACCCCTCGTGCATGCCCGCCTCTTCCTCGTGAAGGCGTCGATGTATTTAACACCCACCCCGCTCCCCAGACCTGGACGGACAGTACGCCATGACGCGCGCCCAGAGGGTGCGTGCCGCCATGTTCCCCGAGACCCTGGAGGAGGGCATGCAGATCCCGTCCAGCCAGTATGACGGGGCCCACCCCACCAACGTGCAGCGGCTGGCCGAGCCCTCGCAGATGCTGAAGCACGCCGTGGTCAACCTGATCAACTACCAGGACGACGCGGAGCTGGCCACGCGCGCCATCCCCGAGCTCACCAAGCTGCTCAACGACGAGGACCAGGTAGCCATGGGTGGCTGGGTTTACAGATGGAACCCTCTGTTATCCTGGTGGGAGGTCATTTACAGCACCGTCCTGCAGGGGGCAATACAGTGTATTCGCCTTTAGCACATTTGCATGCAATTTGTGCGTTATTTAAAAAAAATTAATTGCACAGAAAATCATATTGTGCTACTTACATTATTGCATATTGTAGTCAAAAATGCTAATGCAGTATCGTGAGGACCCTGCTGAGTCCTGTCCCTAGTCGGCATGCACCCTGATGCACTGTCATGGTTGTCTTTATAACCGAGCGCTCGGTGTCCCCTTCGAAAGCTAAGCGCCGCCCTCCCTCCCGCCCAGGTGGTGGTGAACAAAGCCGCCGTGATGGTCCACCAGCTGTCCAAGAAGGAGGCGTCGCGCCACGCCATCATGCGCTCGCCGCAGATGGTGTCGGCCATCGTGCGGACCATGCAGAACACCAACGACGTGGAGACGGCCCGCTGCACGGCCGGCACACTGCACAACCTGTCCCACCACAGAGAGGGCCTGCTGGCCATCTTCAAGTCGGGGGGGATCCCCGCGCTGGTCAAAATGCTGGGGTGAGGATCAGGCACCCTGAGGAGAGCCTCATGAGCCTCATCCTTTGGGAGGGCCTCACGATGTTAAAACATTACACCAATGAAGGCAACCCGCAACATGCATGCGCCGCAATGTCTCTTGGATTGATACCTGCTGGAAGGACGGGTTTGCTCCGATTCATACGACTAGCTTGCTACGACTTGCACTATGACTTGTACCTGTGTAATCACACCAGATGTTTGCTAGCATGGTGAATGTCAGAAGCAATGTGTCATCACTGCTCTGAAATCTGTGATTCTGCAGATCCTCTCTGCTGTAAACTCGTATTTCACAGGTCATCTTATCACTTTAACATTGGATTAAATTTGTCATCCTAAAAGAATGGCCTGATTGGTATCCAGGCAATGCCAATGGGAACTTGTACAGAATTACTTCAGATTGCATTAGGGAAAAGGATTTAATTTGGACTCGGGGAATGTGGATCAACAGCATAGTCCCCGTTACAGATGGTCCTCTGTGAAAAGCAGAGCCAAACAAGGTAATGACCCTGTGGCTGTTGTCCTCCAGCTCCCCAGTGGACTCTGTGCTGTTCTACGCCATCACCACCCTCCACAACCTGCTCCTGCACCAGGAGGGAGCCAAGATGGCCGTGCGCTTGGCCGGCGGCCTCCAGAAAATGGTGGCTCTGCTCAACAAGACCAATGTCAAGTTCCTGGCCATCACCACAGACTGTCTCCAAATTCTAGCCTATGGGAACCAGGAGAGCAAGGTAGATGCGCTCGGGGAGTTTGGAGTGGATTGTTGTAGTAAATGGTTAATTACGTTACAATGGCATCTCACACACCCATTTCTCCCTTCCCTCCTAGTTGATAATCCTGGCCAGTGGTGGGCCTCAGGCGCTGGTCAACATCATGAGGACCTACACTTACGAGAAGCTGCTGTGGACCACCAGCAGAGTGCTCAAAGTGCTGTCCGTCTGCTCCAGCAACAAGCCCGCCATTGTGGAGGCTGGTACGTTTTGGCAGACGTTTAGATGTGACTGTGTTTGATGTAGCATGAGCCAGGGTTCGGCAGTCCGTTTCAAAGTGGATAGCCCTATATATTGTACCTTTTCAAAAACAACCCATTTATCAAAGGGAGTTTTTCATGTATGAATGATTAGTTTTTTGCCAAAGTGCATAGCTTTCAGCCAATTACACAGACATTCTGATTTAACAATGCAAGCATTTCTGGATACTGCTGAGCATGTTCACTGACATGTGTGGGTTTCTTTCTTCAGGAGGTATGCAGGCCCTGGGTCTTCATCTGACAGACCCCAGCCAGAGACTGGTCCAGAACTGCCTCTGGACTCTCAGGAACTTGTCAGATGCTGCCACCAAGCAGGTAAAATAACCCCTTTTCAAAATGACTTCCTTAATTTGTACCAACACTGACACAGCTTCTTAAGGGTGAACATGTTTTTCACCCGGAATTTGAACTGATAAAATACTTGAATAGAGAATGCATGATTGCCAAACCACTATTTTTGCCAATTCACCGGTCTGAGGATCCTTGAGCTGCGAGTCCTAAATATACAGCCCTGGGTTTCATGTGCACCTGGCGACATCCCTGTCAGCCACGCACAGCCACGCCGCGGGCCCCCAGTATGCTGATCTCGTGTCTCCTCCTCTTGGGCAGGAGGGGATGGAGGGTCTCCTGGGAACCCTGGTCCAGTTGCTAGGCAGCGACGACATCAACGTGGTGACCTGTGCTGCCGGCATCCTGTCCAACCTCACGTGCAACAACTACAAGAACAAGATGATGGTCTGCCAGGTACGTGTGCCTTCGTAGCCCGAGACGTGAGCGGCCGGTGCGTGAGCGGGACCACCCCACTAACGCAGCGGGTCTGGTCCGGTAGGTGGGCGGGATCGAGGCGCTGGTGCGCACGGTGCTGCGTGCCGGGGACCGCGAGGACATCACAGAGCCGGCCATCTGCGCCCTGCGCCACCTGACGTCCCGGCACCAGGACGCGGAGATGGCCCAGAATGCCGTGCGGCTGCACTACGGGCTGCCCGTGGTGGTGAAGCTGCTGCACCCCCCCTCACACTGGCCGCTGATCAAGGTACGCCGCAGCAGCACCCAGATACACAGAGAACCCGCTGAACAGGGTGGTACTGTTACCCCCCCCCACACGCTGTTGCCTGTCTGGGATCAATAAGGTGTTCTCTTACCGGGGGGTGTTTGTATTTTTTACTCTAGTTTAAATGAGCATTGGTTCCGACTGAAATTAAATAAACTGATTGTCTGCATTAGAATTCTCTGCTACGAAACCATTTCACAGCTTAATTCACGCCACTACCTGGAAAGCAATTATCCTATCTTATCTGGAATTGCTTCCCCCTGCACTGGGAGAGGCGCTGCTGTAATCTGTTATTTCAGGTCTTATTGTTTAACCCCGGGTAGGATCAGATTTGCATACGGCGTGTGTTCCATTTGCTCGTCACACCTCATCACGGACGAGGTTAATAAAAGAGGATTCTTTAGGCATTATAGCGGTGATGGGTGAAGGTTTCCCTGGGAACTAAATAGGGGTTTACCTCCCTGAGGAGTGTGGGCAAAACTCTGGGTTGTGTTTGTGAGTTGTACCGGTGATGTTGTGGACCTGCCAGACATGGAAGCTGCTGAACAGCTGGAGTGTTGGCCGTGCCTTCCCACTACAGCCGGGAGCTGTGCTTTGCATTGCAAAGTGAGTGAGTCCTTGGGAGTGCAGAAGCACCGTTGTGCTTGCAAACCAATAGCTGCTGTTCTGCTTGAATCCAATCCCCCAGAATGCACATGAGGTGGAACACGCCAGATGTGTACTACATTGTCGCCATTTCACCTCAATGTTGAAGTATGTGACGGCATGTGCGTCTGTAATGCGGTGACATGACATGCCTGTGTGTGTCCCTCCCCAGGCCACGGTGGGTCTGATCCGTAACCTGGCGCTGTGCCCCGCCAACCACGCCCCCCTGAGGGAGCAGGGAGCCATCCCCCGGCTGGTCCAGCTGCTGGTGAGGGCGCACCAGGACACACAGAGGCGCACCAGCATGGGGGGCACGCAGCAGCAGTTTGTGGTGAGCACCGACACGCATTACCAAGGGACCCATAGACTGGAGGACAGGAGGGAACGCTCGTTTTCCTGTAGACGGGACGTGTGAACGACACTGGAGAAATTGACGGCATGAATGTGTTATGTGGTAATGGCTTTGGTGAGAGCATGCACTGAATCACAGCCATTGTGAATCCGATTTGAATGTACAATTCCTAATGGTTCATAAAGATGGGAGGAAACACTGGCTTTCCATACTAAAGACTGAAGTCTGTACCAGCTGTAGTAGTTTAGTGTCATGGAGATGCATGTCAAGTAGCATCCTGGTGCTGCACTGCTAAACTAGTAGGTCCTGTTGTTGTTAGGAGGGCGTGCGTATGGAGGAGATTGTCGAGGGATGCACAGGAGCGCTCCACATCCTTGCGAGAGATGTCCACAACAGAATAGTCATCAGAGGACTAAACACCATTCCACTCTTCGTACAGGTAAGGGGTGTGGGGGAAATGCACACTGGGACACAATGACATGTCATCAGATGGTGTGTGTGTGTGTTCAATGGAATCGCAAGTGCACATGATTACTACAGCAAAAACCTTCAATTCTGCCACTTGTGTTGAATACAAATGAGTATAGACTTGTTGCGTTGAATACAAATGTCTACGTTTTAGCCATTTCTAAAAATAGTATTTGGCAGAATCCTTAGGACGCTTCTGTTTTGCAAATGTTTATTTTCCTTCCACGGAGGGAAATGTGTTGGTGCAGTCCTATAGCCAGGTGAAGCCACCTGGTCTGACCTCTGACCCGCCTCCCCCCCTGTCTTCCAGCTGCTGTACTCGCCCATCGAGAACATCCAGCGCGTGGCGGCCGGCGTGCTGTGTGAGCTGGCCCAGGACAAGGAGGCCGCTGAGGCCATCGAGGCCGAGGGAGCCACCGCCCCGCTCACAGAGCTGCTGCACTCCCGCAACGAGGGCGTCGGTGAGCACACACACACACACACACACACACACACACACACACACACACACACACACACACACACACACACACACACACACACACACAACGAGGGCATGGGTGAGTTCCCCCGCCCCGCGGGACGGCGTGCCCCCCCCACGGCTTCACGTGCCAGGGTGAGGCCGCTGGTGGCATTGAGAGTCGGGGAGCAGTCCGTGTTGGGCTTCCTCTGCTGTAACCCAGCGCTGCCAGCCTTGATGGCGTCGTGGCCAACGCCATCGCCTTGTTTAAAAAGCTTCTGAAGTCGTTCGTCGCACGTTTGACGGAAACGCAGTGCACATGGCGTTGCCGCATGAATGCAGCCGCCCGCCTCCCCCACCAAGCAGGACACTGCACCATGCTGACCTCCTGGTTCCCTGGTGGTCTTTCTTCTCTCTCTCCAGCCACCTACGCTGCAGCGGTGTTGTTCCGGATGTCCGAGGACAAGCCCCAGGACTACAAGAAGCGCCTCTCCGTGGAGCTCACCAGCTCCCTCTTCAGAACAGAACCCATGGCCTGGAACGAGGTACGCACAGCGGCCATGCTGAGGTGGTCGTCTGTCGGTTCAACTTGCTCCCCTGGACTTATTGGGAGCCTTCAGAGTCTAATTAAGTTCTATTGCATAGAACTGCTGTTCGTAGCTGCAGCCTGAATGGATATCTAATATCGTTTTATGTTTGACCTTTTTATTTTAGGCATTTTTCAGGTTTATTGTGACAGTAAAATATCCCACAGCACATGACAACTTTCATCTTCAACAAATTAGCGTGATGGGATGCACAATAGTTTCCACAGCAATTGTGGTATTCATCGGCTGACTTTCCAGAGAACACTGTTATTGGCTCTGTTAAACCGTACCCTCTGCCTTTCTCTCCCTGTGTGAAGACTGGAGATCTGGGCCTGGACATCAGTGCCCAGGGAGAGCCTCTGGGATACAGACAAGAAGGTGAGTTAATCACGGCCGCCTTGCTTGACTGAGCACCTCCTCCGAAGGCTTAACTACTGCCACTCTGGACAGTGGCCCTCTGTCTCTCGCTCTCTCTGTCTCTCTCCCTCTGTCTGTCTCTCTCTCGCTCTCTGTGTCTCTCTCTCTGTCTCTGTCTGTCGGTACAGTCACCACCCACAGTACCGCGTGGTTCAGTTCTGCTGCAGGAGGGCGGAGATGCGGTTGCAGTGGTTTTGCTGTGTAGCTTTGATCGTACTACCATGTGGCAGCTTTGTGTTCACCTGCTTCTAACAAAGTGCTCTGCTTCCCCTCGCCTCCTCCACCCCCCGCCTCCTCCACCCCCCGCCTCCTCCATCCGTCCGTTTACCACACCTCCGCCCCAGACCCCAGCTACCGCTCCTTCCATGCGGGGGGCTACGGTGGCGACACGATGGGCCTGGAGCCCATGATGGAGCATGAGCTGGCCGGGGGGCACCACCCGGGCCAGGACTACGCGCCGGTGGAGGGTCTACCCGACCTGGGCCATGCCCAGGACCTGATGGATGGCCTGCCCCCTGGGGACTCCAACCAGCTGGCCTGGTTCGACACGGACCTGTAGGCCCTACGCCATGCGGACCACCATTACAACACTTTCTACTAGGTGAGACCGGCCCCCCTGGCGCTCGGGGAGGGTTGGGACGGCGGAGGAAGGGAGGCCTGCTCTGTTGGACACTAACTGGACTGGAGTGCTGTGTCTTAATCTAACACCACCAGCTCAACTTGTTTTGATTTGTTCTGCTATTACTGCTGTTTGGTATTATCCATGAGATGCAGTGCAAGTGGCTGAATGTTAAAGGTTATTTGTATCCACATATAATGGGCCATTGGGTCTTTTCCCCGCCGCTTGAATAACCCAGACGACAGAAGCCACGCCAGGACGTAGAACCCTCTCCCTTTGTTTACTTGTAACGTGTGTGTGTCTCTAAAGCCAGTCTTGTTTTTGTCACTTCCCTTTCCCCCCTAAACCCCGCCCCCAGCTGTATCATGTGATCTGGATGAACCTGCATTGTAATTTGCCCACACGGAGGAGGCGGGGTTTCAGAAAGTGCCTGAAGATGACTCGACTCGGAGACAAGACGAGGAGCTGCCCAGCCGCAACTCACCGGGGACAAACGAGATGTGAAGTGCGGTTCTGGTTCCTCAGCCCTGCGACGGGCTCACTGAAAATCCTGACATGACAAAGAGATGGAGCTCAATTTTAAAAAGAACCCTTTTTATGTATTTTTCTTTTGTTTTTACTTTGTTTACCATTTTATTCTGAGTTTCCTTTTTTCAGGTTATTTTTGTCTGTAATGGTACTGATTCGAGCTTGCTTTAAGATCATTTCCAATTATAATCCTCTTGTTTAGAGCAGTTCTTTGTATTTTAAATCTGGTAGTGTTGAGTTTTTCTAGTGCTGATGCTCAATCCAAGTTAAAGGGTTTTTGTTTTGGTTCACGTTTTTAAATGGCGTCCACTAACACTAAGGAAATTAATCAGTTGAATTGTATTCAGAAGACAAAGTGTAACATTGTGTAGCTTTTGTATAAAAAAAAAATCATGAATTGGAAATCATGGTCCAAATATCAAGCTATTTTTTTCTTGCTTTAAAGGTGGGCACCATGATGTCTTCCTCTGTTCCAAAGGGAGTGTAGCTGGCCAAGGTGGATGGGTGTGGCTGTTATGGATGGAGTGGGGGGGTGGGTGGGGGATTTTATTGGTCTGCTGTTACGAAGGAGACGATGGGAGGAGCTGGTTGCTGTAGCCTGCTGTGTTCTGTAACAATAAAATGGACTGTCATTTCAACCCCAAGGCCTGGACGTCTTGTATCTCACCCATGTGTCGGGGCTCCCCAGGGCACCACTACAGGTCCACCGCCGCTCCGTTAGGGGCTTCTCTATTCCACATGCTTGGAACAAATGGGGAAACTGGGCTGGAAATGGCTTTGCTGGGTATTGTGAATATAGCAGGGAGTCAATGTCATTACACAAAGTACATGGAATTAAGCATTTCTGCTTAATTACATCACACCAAATTACGTTTTTGTGCTGTGTCAGAATAGCAGGTGAGCAGAAGGCGGTTTGTTTCAGATCGTCTTACACAACACGTGTCCTGATCTGCTTTCTCATACAATAACATTTGGGTTTCACTCGTCATTTTAGACAACAGATGGCAAGTTCTGCCATGAATGATGAAGCGGCAATCATGACTAATCACAGGGCTGGGGGCTGGCTATTCACAGGGCTTCTAGGAGACGATACACAACCATTGTGGAGGACCGCGTCAGTGCTGCACATCATTTGGCATCCAATCAAATTAACAGAATATTTGTGCAGATGTAGTTGGATTTTGTAAAAGCAAAAAAAAAAAAAATTTGGCAATGCTAATGGTTTGGAGAGGGCGACTGACAGGCCTGAACGTGTGCCCTCCTACAGCAGAGAAAAGCAGGGTTTGGTGTGATGGTTTAAAAAGTCCCCAAGAAAAAGCAGTTTGGCCTGCAGCTAGCACAATATATTCCTCTTCAGATAAACTAATGTTCACTGGGTGAAGCCAGGTCATTGACATCAGAAGTGGTTATCCAGGTTTCCTGTCTGGGGACCTCAATCAGGCAGAAACTATTATTTAAATGAGATCCACAACATTGACAGGAAATCACTTGGCCGACCAGCAGCCAACCCTTACTCAATCTTAACCATAATAGTCAGAAGAAGTATATCAAGTTATTTTAATAAAAAGTACACATTTTCTGAAGAAGCAGAAGTTGCAGAACTTGGCACTGGGTTTGACAGCTGGACTGAGATGGTTGGTCCGCCGTGGAGAGGCCAGTCACTGACCTTGTCTCACAATCACGTCTTGTTGCTCGTCAGGGGGTCAAGAGGCTTCTTGCATGTCATTATTGATGTAATCTCGTCTGGCACCAAGCCTGTTTATTAATCTGCTCCCGAACACACAGTTGCATAGCGAGGGAGCTGGTAATACGTGATGGTTCCATATTTGCTTAAACTGCTCTCAATGTAAGATGTACGTGGAGGTTATGGTGAATCAATAGACTTGTCAGTGGTGATACCTAACTAGAAAATATAACAACTGCGGTGCATTATTGGCTTTAGTTAGCTTATATTTTGCCAAGAAAGCCTGTCCGATCACATGGGATCTCTTGCTGTGTGGCTGCACAGCGCCAGTGTCATAATAAATCATTTCAAATGAGCCTCGCCTGCTGCTAGGTGCTGGCTGCAGTGACCTCGTTGTCAAACAACTTGAGGATTGCTGTGCCAACTGTGTGGTATAGAAACTCATAGCATGGATGATTCCAGCAGGCTGTCCGAGGTAAACATGGGTTCCCCGATTGGAGAGGTTAGTGGAATTAATCACAGCAATGTTCTTTAAAAAAGAAAAGAAATGGATGTCTCGCCCATTTTGAAAGATTCTTGTTGTCTCTTTCTACTTTCTACTGGGATAATCCTTTGCAACATGGCAGCCTCACCAACCCCACACACACAGACCCCAAGTCTACATGATGAATAAGGGAGTGTTGCTGACGCCTATCATAGGAATTCCGTTAGTCAATCTGCTCCTGGTTGCTTCAGAGTTTCCTCATGTTACTTACCCTTCCAGGGGCGTTTTCATCATCATCATCATCATCACCATCATCATCGTCCGCCTCCTCCCGCGCAATCAAGGGTGTAAACCTCTGATGAAGATGCTTTCAGATTGAATTTGGGTTCTCCTTTAAATAATGATATAGTAATATAGTATAGTGTAATATAGTAGTCAATAACAATTAAATTCAAGACACTGACTCACACAATCAATGTAATTTAATGAATGAATTTAATGAAGCTTTCATTTTTATCATCGAAAAAAATTTCATGTGTGTCCCATGTCCCATTCTAACGTCATGTGTAAAATATCAGCTTATACAGTACATGAATGCATTCAGAAAATCTAGGAGAACCTTTTGCTAGTGGTTGCTAAAGGTGCGATGCAGTTACAACATTGTCAACGTTCGGTTAAAAAGGCACCCTTTGTTTCTAAGAAACCTCAACAGTATAACAGTATAACATAACAGTATAACAGTATAACAGTAGGTCAAATAGGTAAGGCGTTTCAAAAAACGTTCTTATAGTGCTAAATTCATGTAATTTGTTGATCGTATCCAGTATGTTTGAATTTGGTCTGTTCATAGTGTGGACATTGTTGCCAGATTCCTCATTTCCACAATATTCATATCCATCAGATAAAGGTTGTAGTATTCTTGAACCAACTGTCAAAGGTTCCATTCTGTTGCATAGTTCCACCATTTCAGCAGTAAGCTGGCACCTGTGAGGTTCCAGAGTGGTTCCACAACACCCTAGAGAGTGTGGATCTGCTGGAGGATCTCAGCTGCTTGTACAGCTGCCCCTTCATCATGAGACCTAGAAAACACAAAACAGGACGATTGTATGTGTAGAAAACGTGGAGTAATGGAAATGTGCCTGCATGGACACCTCCAAACGGAGAGGCATCTCTGATGGGTTGTTTGTCATTTGTTATCAAAGTATTGAAACCCTCTCACAGGACACAGAAAACCAGCAGAGACACAGGCATAGTGATACCTTTTAGAGATTTGCATAAAGGGCAGATAATGCGGTGTGATTATGGTTGGAGTGGAGGTGGATGGTAGATGGTGGGAAGGGAACTGCAGGTCTGCATGTACAGCAGAGTGATTTGACATTGTAGAGCAAGGGTGTCAAACTCATTCTCACCCCGGGCCACATCAGCATTATGGTTGTCCTCAAAGGGCCGGTTGTAACTGTCAGACTATATACATTTAACTACTCCATTGTTAAGTAACTGTCTCTGTATTTGATTATTATTTATTCAAGTGTACAAATATTGTACATGCATTTATATAAATGTAAAAATATATGGAAGCACTGGAACCACTGCAGCTGATTAATTACTTAGTGTTAATATTTTTGGTTGAAATGTCAATGCATGATCAGCATCAACAAAAGTGCATGTGAAATTAAATATTCCATTCTTTATTTTGCAATTAGGTGTTAGGATTTGGTTTCAGGGTTAAGGGATGGTTTTAGGGTTAGGGGATGGTTTTAGTGTTAAGGTGCAGTTTCAGGGTTAAGGGATGGTTTTAGGGTTAAGGGATGGTTTTAGGCTTAGGGTGTAGTTTCAGGGTTAAGGGATGGTTTTAGGGTTAGGGGATGGTTTTAGGGTTAAGGTGCAGTTTCAGGGTTAAGGGATGGTTTCAGGGTTAAGGGATGGTTTTAGGGTTAGGGTGTAGTTTCAGGGTTAAGGGATGGTTTTAGGGTTAGGGTGTACTTTCAGGGTTAGGAATATTTGGCATAATGTTAGTGAGTATTTCATGGCCAGAATCCTAATAAGAGTACATGGAGCTACTGTAGAATAGGCTGCCTGTGTGAGGAGCTGGCTTCTGAAGAGAAGAACATTGGGACAAGCACA
>OMKI01058736.1:0-10077 GCA_900302315.1 Phycis blennoides | reverse complement strand
GGTTTAGTATGATCGGGCTTCTGTTGATGTCTGGTGTTTCAAGGCTGTCTACACAGGTGTAGTAATATTATGATTTAATGTAGATTGTCACTGAGATTCACACAATTTTATTCAGTGTATAATTGAATAAAGTTGCTGTCAACCGACCCATGGGCTTCCAACTGGTTGCAAATATGACAAATGTTATCTCCAGGAATCATTATCTGCTGACACCAGAATATCAGCATTGTCATCTAATACTGATGCTCAAAATAACGTCTTGCTCTAAGCGTGCACATCACCCTATTTCACTGCTGCACTTCACCCCTTCATCGCAGGCGTTCATCGTGGCCTTCACCTCGGACATGATCCCCCGGCTGGTGTACATGTACGCCTACCAGCCCGACGGGCAGATGAACATGAAGGGCTACATCAACAACAGCCTGTCCATCTTCAGCATCGCCGCGATCCCCCTGGCCAGCCGGCCCGAGCCCGCTGAGAACCCCAGCTGGTTCGACAGCTCCATCACCACCTGCAGGTGAGTGTGTGTGTGTGTGCGCTCATGGTTAGTGTTTGTTTGTGTGCCATGGTATCGTCTTACATGTACATACTTCTGATAACGTAATGCATTCGCTTGCATAATCAAACATGCATGTCCTGTGTGGTTGTATTTTTGTGGACATAAATGATAAATTATTACAATATGAGGGTGTGTGTGTGTGTGTGTTTGTGCGTGCATGTGCGTGTGTGTGTGGGCATGTGAGCTCATGTGTGCATGTACACATGGTGCATTGCATGTGTGCATGTGTGCATGTGTGTGTGTGTATGTGAGAGCGTGTGTGTGTGTGTGTGTGTGTGTGTGTGTGTGTGTGTGTGTGTGTGTGTGTGTGTGTGTGTGTGTGTGTGTGTGTGTGTGTGTGTGTGTGTGTGTGTGTGTGTGTGTGTGTGTGTGTGTGTGTGTGTGTGTGTGTGTGTGTGTGTGTGTGTGTGTGTGTGTGTGTGTGTGTGTGTGTGTGTGTGTGTGTGTGTGTGTGTGTGTGTGTGTGTGTGTGTGTGTGTGTGTGTGTGTGTGTGTGTGTGTGAGAGCGTGTGAAGCTAGCACTTTCTTCATGCCGTCCCTGTTTTGTTTTGTCTGTCCGGTGTGTTTTCAGGTACCGTGACTACCGCTACCCTCCGGGCCACGAGAGGCAGTACACCCACACCATGCAGTTCTGGCACATCTTGGCCGCCAAGCTGGCCTTCATCATCATCATGGAGGTAAACGCAGGGCGCCGTCACAGCCGTTGCCGTGGTGTATGTGTCGGGTCGAATCCAAGGACACAAGTCGCCAACACAACATTTGCGCAAATTAACAAAGAAGTGATTTTTTTCAAAATTAGTGATTTTCGTTAGTTGAGATCACAGAGAAGCCTCTCCATGTTTCAGATAACAGTATTAGTTTAATTAAAAGTATACATTTTGTCTTTGAAATCGGGTGTGCCAATAGAAGGAGGTGACAACTGCAAATCTTTAGGAGGCTTTTTCTCAGTTTAAGCTTTTGTGATGTGCCTACTTTCAAATGGCCACAACTTCTCCAAATATTATCAGATTTCCATGTGTTACACATCGTTGGAAAGCTTAGAAACTACACTTTTCAGAATCTGTGAATCTGTGAAAACTCAAAATGCCACAAAACGACTTGTGTCCCTAGTTTCCATGACCTGACACATATAAGCTCTGCCTCTGTCACATCGCTGTCGTGCCAAAGCGACAGAGAGAACGGATGCGATGGGAAGAGATGTCATTCCATCTCCTCTAACCTCCCTGTCGTGTCTTCACTGCCCCTGCGTGCCGTGGCCCCGCCAGGCCCTGCTGACCGTAGTTCACGTGAGGCCGGCCCCTTGACCCTTGTTCCTGTGTGCCCCCCCCCCTCTCTCTCTCCCCTGCGCAGCACGTGGTCTTCCTGGTCAAGTACTTTGTGGCCTGGCTGATCCCTGACGTGCCCTCCGAGGTGAAGGCGCGCATCAAGCGGGAGCGCTACCTGGTGCAGGAGTACCTCCACAACTACGAGGTGGAGAAGCTCAAGGACCAGCTGACCTGCACCACCTACAACGACTGCACCTGCCCACCCATGATCTACCCTTCGCTGCCCACCCACGAAGTGCTCTCTGAATGCCTCTAGCGCGCGTCTGTGCGCGTGTGACCCCCTCACACCACAGCATCACCGTTTGCCTGCCTTTTTCACACTAGGGAAGCCCTGTAGATGAAGAGAACGTTCAGCTTCACTGCTATCAGTGCCTGTACTATATCATTCTTCACCAGGCCACTGTAAGAGCTAGAAGGGTGCAGTAGTCGGGCTTTGGGGAGGGTTAGGGGGGAGACACACGACGAATGGGGTGCAAGTGCAACACACTATTGGGTTTGCATGCATTTCGCTAGCGCCTAAGTATACTTGACGTTACACTTGGGACGTTGTCCCGATGCTGAGAACTGTTGTTTAACTCGAAGGGAATCAAAGAGGAAATGCTGTATGACACTGTCAGAGCCAGGGCAGCTTGTTCACTGATGTTTTAACACAGACTATTTATTTTCCACTCGTCAGTGCCACTAGTAACCAAAGACCGAAGATACTACGCCCTTGACATGATAATGACATATATGGCGAAAGCTAGTTCCTTTTTTCAGTTTAGTTTTCCATTTTTTTACGTTATTGTTTTTCATCCTAGTGTTGAGAGAGTACAGTTGAATGGCTTGCTTTGTTGCAGTTTACTGAAGAGGCTATGTGTTCACAGAAGTAAGGAAAGATCCCAGTATTATGTTATTATGTATTTCTATGCGTTACTCCACCCCCCCTTCCCCCCCATACTCACACTTACCACCTTATGTTGGCCCTGTACAAGTGGAGTTGTAAATATTAGGTTTGCCTTTATTCCATCACTCTGTGTTTGAGTCTCTTTAACCCTTTCAGCGGTGGTGCAGAGCAGCTGGAGCATGTTGACACTGAGTGGTGTTCCTGGAGATGAGAGACTTAAGCCTGTGGTAGAGTGGAGGGATCCATTTTTAATGTGCTTCTGTTGACCAATACCTGAAAGCTAATGAAAGCCGGCTGCGTCCACCCTGGGAGGGCTGTTTGTTTAGCCACACAGCCCACATCCACCGTCACATCCACGGTGGATGTGTTGCTTATGAATCAGTCCACAGCCAGTCTATGCATTGAGTATGCATTCTTTTTTTTAATTGTTTTGCACAAGACACTTAATGAAACAAGAACTACCATAGCATAAACGCGTGTGTGCAATCACACACTACAGATTTAAGGTTTTGTAGCATTAATGTCAAGATAATCACATCCCTGATTTGATCCGAGCGACTGGCTGCGGTTCAGGTGGGAGGGATCCACAGACTGTATGATACACAATGTTTTCATTTAAGACATATTTTAGTAGAGTTACACTTATACAAGACAAGAAGTATGGAAGCATGTTAGATAGCGAACTCTGTTTCAACATTATATGAAGGATATTTATCATGTATATTATTCGTATTTAAAATATGCAAGAATGCTTTCTAATTTAAATTGAAAGAATTACAAAGTTGGTCTCTTTCCTGGCCAACGGGCCTGAGAGTCACAGGGATGTGGTCACTTTGAGCTTTGCTGGTCTCCTGAAGTTTGACTTTTTCTACCTTATTCTACTCTTGAATAGTGCCTGTTGACGCCTTAATACCTCTCTCACTTTTAATTGTGATTTCTTTAATATCTCTTTTTCTTAGACTCCACACCTGTGCCTTTCATTTATTTTCATTTTTATTTTCATGTTGTTTTTTTTGCTGAGCTTCAGTAATTATATTTATTTCATATATTTGCTGTACGGAGAATGGAAAACGCAGCACGGATGACCTTGTTGTAAACGTTGTGACGTTTGGGTTTTGTTTCAATTTATTCTCTCATTTTTATACACTGCTCTTGTATTACATGGGTTCTCCTGTAAAGAAGATCTACAATAAAGTACCAGTTCAAATGTGCTGCGTGTTACAAAGTGCTTTATCGAGTCACCCAGACGAAGCCCAGACGGGATACACTGGATATAAACCGCGGCGACCAACTGAAATATTTTATTTGCCAAATTGTGCGGTAGCTTTGTGGAGGCCGGCACCACACGCGGCAGATGGAAGGAGCCGAGATAACTCCTCGGTGTTTGTTCTGAGAAGTGGGTGTGTTTCCCACCAAAACAAGCCATGCTGGTGTCACTTCACACCGACTCAGGGCAGTAAGAGACATGGGCAACACTTACAACCAGGTAACTGGCTCAGGTTTGTCTTACAGTTGTGAGTTATAGTGTCAGGTACTATAAATGTCAAGGTATTGTCTCCTATTCAGATCATTTGATCATGTAATACAATTAGTTATCTTTGTGTGTCGCTTATTGTGTAAGGATTGTGTTTGTTAAAGGCTTTTACCATAATTAGTTCCCTAAGGAGCAGACAAATGAAACACTCTCTATACATATAGAGACAGTAGATGTAGACAGTGATTGTGTAGGTAAAACATCTGGAATGTAGATGAATCTTTATGCCACTCTTTATGTGACATGCGACCCAAAGACGGGATGACCTGCAGAATCAGGTGAAGTCAGTCTAGGCGGGCAGCAGGTGTTACAGTGTAGGTGTTACAGTGTAAGTGTTACAGTGTAAGTGTTACAGTGTAAGTGTTACAGTGTAAGTGTTACAGTGGAAGTGTTACAGTGTAAGTGTTACAGTGTAAGTGTTACAGTGGAAGTGTTACAGTGTAAGTGTTACAGTGGAAGTGTTACAGTGGAAGTGTTACAGTGTAAGTGTTACAGTGGAAGTGTTACAGTGTAAGTGTTACAGTGGAAGTGTTACAGTGTAAGTGCTACAGTGGAAGTGTTCCTGGGGTCTCCTCACTGGTAACACGGTGTCCCACAGCCTCCGGAGGAGCCCTTCTGTGACCTGCGCAGCCCCGGGCGGGACGGCCTGGCGGTCATACAGCTCTACCTGATGCCCGCCGTCTTCCTGTGTGTGCTGCTCTTCGGGCTGCCGCTCAACCTGCTCTCCCTCTGGATCTTCGCGCACCGCCTGAAGCGCTGGACCCGCAGCACCGTCCTCATCTTCAACCTGACGCTGGCCGACGCCTCCTGGCTGCTGGCCCTGCCCTTCCTCATCTACTTCCACCTGGACCGCCTGGACTGGACCCTGGGCCTGAACCTGTGCAAGGCCGTGAGGCTGCTCTACCACAACTACTTCTACCTGAGCATCTACTTCGTCTCCTCCATCAGTCTGGACCGCTACTTGGCCATCGTCCACCCGCTGCGCTCCTTGGCGCTGCTGGGCCGGCGCCAGACGTGTGTGCTGTGCGGCACCGTGTGGCTGGTCACGCTGGCCCTCAGCGTGCCTGTGGCACGCATGACTATCGTGCAGCCCTGTCCCGGCACCAACCGCAGCGTGTGCACCTTATACATGCTGCTGGACGTGACCAGCGAGAGCCTGCCCTACTCCTTATTCTACTCCATCACGGGCTTCGTCTTCCCGCTGGTGTCCATCTGCTACTGCTGCGTGCGCAGCGTCACGGAGCTGCGCCACCTGCCCTGTCTGCGACACCCGCACCACAAGTGGCGGCGGCTGGTGCGGGTGCTGAGCGCGGTGCTGATCATCTTCTCCCTGTTCTACTTGCCCTACCACCTGAGCCGCAACGCCGCCATCGTGATGCGCGCCGTGTACCCCGAGAGCCCCGCGGCGTGGCGGACCACGGACCTCCTCTTCGCCCTGGAGATGTGCGTGTGCAGCTTGAACACGTGCGTCAACCCGCTGTTCAGCTGCTTCGTGGGGCAGCAGTTCAGGCGGGAGTTCCACGACACCTTCCACGTGCTGTGGCCCCACCGTCCGCGGGCCGCCAAGTCAGCGGCGGCTCCGCGCAAGGGAGAGCGAGGAGCCGTGACGCACATGAGCCGCCGCGGGGTGAGCGCTGTGGCGCCTCTGTAGACACTCCGCGCGCGAGGCGGTGACGGCACGAGTGAGTGTTGCTCTATTGAATCCATTTGGGTTCATTTCGGAAACTGCAGTGAACTCGAAATAGAGCTGTGGTTTAATCTATGGTTTAATCTAGATTTAATTCTGTCATATGCCACGGTAAAATGTGTGCATAAAGTCAAAGCAACCTATAAATCTGTTTGTGTGACGTGATGGGCCTTCCTTTATTTTGTCAATGGTGCTAGACCTACATATGGTTTCATTCATAACGAATGCTAAATAAAGATGAACGCTTTCAAACTGTTGGTGAGTCCAGAATCCTAACGCAACACTGCCTCTGTGTGGTTGGCGTGTGGCGCTGATTCTGAGCAATACAAATATGAGGCCATATGCCAATAACAGGTGTCTACAAACACGCCTCGATCACCAGAGAACGGACTTGTTTTTTGAGTTATTTAAATATTCAACATCTATTCAAATAGGCGTACGTTGTTGATCAAGCACGTACATAATAAAAACTAATGATTACAAACATAGCTCGGCCTATCTAAATATAATGGTGAAAGCAGCAGCGCTCCGAGCGCATCACGCTGTGTTATTGTGAGGACGTGCGCTCATCGCGCCGCTAAGGGGAGCTCATTTAGCGCTCTGCTGTCCGCGGTGCTGAAGAGCGCCTCCGCGTGATTCTCACCTCAGATTAAAGAGTGGGGGTCCTCTGCGACTCAAGGTGAAGCGATTTCAATCCCACAATCATTCGCCAATTCGCGTCTGGTCCGGTGGTTATCGCATTTTTTTTTTTTTTACAACTTCGGCGATTTAAATGTTTTGTCATTTGATTGCAATCGATGACTGGACCCCCGAAATGGCACGCACTGTACGGATTACCGTTGCGCAAGGCGAGCGGGGCTTGTGTGTGACTGCTGTGTGGTGACCGTGGAACAGCCCGAGCACAGCGAACGCTCTTCTTCACTCCACTCGTCCATTGTGGACGTCGAGTTTCTGCGTGCAGGGGAACAGCATTTGGATTAACGTCTAGAACAATATGTGCATGAATGCCGCGCCGCCATTTATTATAGAGTAGCCTATATAGATTTTAAAATAATTCGCAAATGGAGCAAGGAAAGGAAAGAGCTTTTGCTCCCACTAAAGAGGGGATCCGAAGCCTGGCGGGGAAGGCCCTCGGGAGCCTGCACAGGTAAGGCTGCACGAAACCGTTTCGAAGGTGATGCGCTCATGTGTAATTGTTCGTATATTCGTTGTGTTGTGGAGGGGGACAAAGACAAGGACACATATCCATATTGGAGCCAGTTGTGTTTTTATTTTTTTATTTTTTTTTATAATTCCATTGAAGCCAAAGTGGGAACATATAATTGTTCTCATGATGAATTATGGACAAGATGCTGGAAACCACGTATTGTGGGGGCCGAATATTTAAGGATCAGATATTTCCCTTGAGGATGCTTCCTCCTCCAGCAGCTGTGGATGTTTTTAATATTTAATGAAACAGCACGAGTCGTGACATAAGGTCGGAGGGTATCTATTACGATATGTAGTCCTCGACATTCATTCATGATCGATCTATTGTATATGAACTGTCGTGTTATATTTTCGCACAGTTTACAGTGACCTCAATATAAAAAAAAAAAAAAAGACAGCCAAACGCAAACAAAACCGGGTTTAAATTAACGGGGATAAGAAGGACTGATTAAACTGCAGTTCTTTCTTAAAATATAACTTTCTGTAAATAAGGTATTATCGAATCATTCGTGTATGGGCTAAATATACAAGCAAGAAAACCATGGGCCAAACATCGAGCTATAGGCGATCTCACTATAGGCCCAAAATATCACACAGAACATCTTGAAACAATGGATCATAATTGAGAAGCGATCGATTGATTTGAAATTACCAAATTTGCAACGACTTAGGATATACGCAGGACTAGTGTTTTTGATTAAGTAAAATGTAATCCTATGATGATTATAAAATATCGTAAAAAATTAAATATCGTTTTGTTTAATAGGCGAATGCTTATTATTTCATCGAATAAGGCCTGCTCTTCCTATGTAGGCCTATGCACAATTGATTCATCTTGACTGTAGGCTAAATGAATATAAAAACGAGTTTAAACACACAAAAAATAAATTGCCAAACGTCTCCTCCTAAAATACACGTCAAACGGCCCAAATCAACTTCAGTCCCAGCCTTGTGGTAATGCTGCAATGCGGTATGAAGGTCATGTTCTTCGTTAAGCGACGACTGCCTCGTTAAGGAGCCACCTATGGAAATGAAGCGCCGCGTGTAGCGGGCCCGCCAGGCTGGGCGCTGCGCCGCCGCCGCCTTCCTTCACCACTCATTTGCCAGCGCGTGATTAACGACGGGCCTGCAAAAACCTCCGTGTTGCTTCACTCAGAACCATCACAATGTCCCTCCAAAGACATCGGATTTCAATGCATAAATGCAACAAATGAACGAAATCATGAAATTGCCGTGTTTTCCTCAAATATTTATAAAAGAAATACTCAAATTGAAGTATTTTGTAATTTTGTTTTTACATTTTAGTGTTTATTACTGTATCCATTGATTTAAAATAACAAGCTTACATATGCTCTACATAACCAATTTGTGTTCAGGAAGCTAGAAAAACGTCAGCAAACAGGTGAGGTGATCGAGCTGACAGAGGATGGGAGACCCCGAGACAACCAGGAGAAGAAGACCCCCCTGTGCGACTGCACGTGCTTCGGGCTTCCACGCAGATACATCATAGCGATGATGAGTGGGCTCGGCTTCTGCATCTCCTTTGGTATCCGATGCAACCTGGGCGTGGCCATTGTGAGCATGGTCAATAACAGCACGATCCACCGGGACGGCAAGATCATCGTGACCGAGGTGCTGCTATAGGCTGCTCCCTGCGCCAACCGTGGGGGGTGGGCTCGACTTGCGAGACAACACGGACACTAACACCCAATTGTAACTTCTATCACATCCCATTCTGCTCATAAAACAAACATTCACATAGCCCAGTCCTACTTGTTAAAATACTAGGCACGTGAATTTAGATTAATCTAAAACAGTGCCTGGAATTCCATCTAATTAAAGAAACGTAACGTTTTGGTCCAATATGCATACGATTTGAATTATTGCAATTTATGTAATAATGAATTAATTAATTTGGCTATATAGGAGTTACATATAACGTTATATAACGTTAACGCCGATTGCTTTATAAATATAAATTTTTTCCTTCTTTTTTTAGAAAGCGAAATTCAACTGGGACCCGGAGACAGTGGGGATGATCCATGGATCCTTCTTCTGGGGCTATATCGTTACCCAAATTCCAGGAGGATATATATCTTCGCGATTAGCAGCAAACAGGTAGGCCTATTACTGATTGGGGAACGAAATTCGTTCTCATATCAAATAGCCTTACACGTAGGCCTAAGAATAACGTTAGGCTCTAGTTTAGACAACATCAGCAAATTGCTTTGGCCGCATGCAGCACACAAACCTGATTCCGATTTAAAGTCATATGTTTGATGGTCCACGCAGCGGGTGTGAGCCTATAGGAGGCCGGACCTGATGCGCTCCTTAAAAGGGGAACGTCACCGATGGCCGCAAGTCGCGCCTCTTCATGTTAATGAGCTCCCCTGGGACAAGCATGTCTAATCCTTTATGTTCGGAGGCATGGCAACCGGGCTGGTGAAAGAACTGTGTGAAACGTGCTCGTGTGTTGTGGTTATATTCTGCTGTAGCAGAATGGCGAATTGAATTAACACCTGATTATTCAAATATAGAAACACCACATCTGTCCTGTTTCTTCCCTGTTTATAAGATGGTGGGCCCACAAAGTGATATCATTTTTTTAAGAAACGACAAGACCCCTTCTCTCTATCTATCTATCTATCTATCTATCTATCTATCTATCTATCTATCTATCTATCTATCTATCTATCTATCTATCTATCTATCTATCCATCTATCTATCTATCTGTCTGTCTGTCTGTCTGTCTAGTATAGGCCAACTATCCAGATCTATATCTGTCTTTCTACAGCAAACTCTTATTGCAATTCCTGCCATTCCTACTACAGGCTGATATAAGATAACATGGCTGTATTTATGGGGTCAATGATTGC
>OMKI01058437.1:20750-35766 GCA_900302315.1 Phycis blennoides | reverse complement strand
TCACAGGATCTCCTAGCCCACTCCTCACTGTGTGCCTCTTGAAAGGCCTGCTGCAGGTAACTGGAGCTATTCCCTGCTGTTCTGGGACGCAAAAGTGTCATGCATTTTCTGTCCAGTGCCAAATGTGTTGTTAACACAGCAGGGAATTTGTTGCGGTTAGAGGGGTCAAGCTGCTTTAAAATGTCACTACTCCAAGGACAGAAAGTTTGCGCTGGTTTGCACTGGCTGCACCTTGGGTAATCTCCCCCTATTAAATAGTACCTCGAATCCACATCAATTACCTCTCTGACCTTGGTGTAAATACCAGAGTGGGCATTTTTCGGTTGCACTGAGGGCAGTTCAGAGGGATGCTCCACATGCACATTGGTGCCCACAGGAACATCCTCTGCCAAAAATAATCATGTGGGTTTGGAGGTGCCACAGATCTGGTTGGACTTGGGGGGTGGTGCCAATTCTGGCTGATCTCCTGTCTCAGCTGCCCACTCGCTTCATAGAGGATGTGGGCAATCCACTCCCGGTCACCTGGCTTGATGACCCGGAGGAACGGCTTTGATAAAAACCTAGCCCGGCTTACCTCTGGATAGCGCAAAGGGACTGGGAACCCCGGTGCTGGTGCTGGTGCTGCTGGAGGAGGAGCAGAGGCAGGGGCAGGAAGAAGTGGTGTGCCACTCTGAGTCGCTGGTGCCATCTCAGATACTGTGGAAGGGGAAGAGCAGGAGCATCTTGGAGACGGATGTTTGGTGTCGTCTCCTGGGCTGTGAGGCAGACTGGAGCTGGAGCATCTCGGGGACAGAGGATTGGTGTTGGTGTCATCTCCTGGGCTGGGGTAGTGGAGGGACGGGCTGAAGGGGTTGGAGGAGAAATGTTTGGGAGGTCTGGTGGAGATTTTAAGACATGACACTTCTCAAGGTGCTCTGATAACCCGACAGCACCCTTAGCCTTTGTATCGCAGTGCTGACACTGCTCCTGGACATGGAAGTCTGACAGGTGTTGTGTAAACTGGTCAGAGAGCACTTCCTGAGCACAAAGGGAGCATGTTATAGAAGTACCAGCTGAACTTTCCTGACTTCCAGCTGCTGCACTGGCCTTTGGTGCGTCTGGTGTATCTGCTGCACTGGCCTTTGGTGCGTCTGGTGTATCTGCTGCACTGGCCTTTGGTGCATCTGGTGTATCTGCTGCTCTACTGCTGTTGGCCTGCACTGCCTGTGGACCTGCAGCCGTCCCTGCCTGCTGTCCTAACTGGGGGAAACAACATTTTGTATTTACTCTCTAAATCCTCTTATCCTCTAAATCAAACAATACTCTGCATCAAAACAAGTCACTTGGAGAATCAAGCACATACAACAAAGAACCAGCCATGGGGAACAGCTGAAGAGGAAGCATGTTGGCATCTCTATAGGAGGAGAGGCAGTCATCAGGCTGCTGTAGGCAACATAAATGCAGACAGACAGACAGACAGATAGGAAATTAAGCAGCTACAATATCACAGCTACTGATAAATCATGACGCTAGAGGGGGCGCTGTTGAGCGATGGGAGCGTAAGACGTGTTCGCACGAGCTCTGATAACTTTATCTTTATAAAAACACTAAACTTTTGTAAATCCGCTCTTAAGATCCTTGGAACGACGAAAGAAGATACACAAAAGTGTATTATAAAGACTAATGTAAAAAAAACTACGTCAAAAAAGGGGAAAACTAGAAAAAACAACCAACAAAAAGCAGGCCCTGACCAACTCTCGGACCCGAGTGACACACCTCTAATACAGATAACCCTGTATTCTTTGAGAACATTTTTGCATTAATACCACATATGTCACAGACTAATTTGATAATCGGAGGAGATTTTAACACCGTTTTGGATGTATATCTAGATAGATCCTCCACAAAGAAACCTCCCAGAAATGCCTCAAGTGAATTCCTAAATACATATATAAATAACGCAAATATCCTAGACATATGGAGGATGATGAACCCCTCAGGTCGGGACTATTCATTTTATTCACCTGTGCATAATTCTTATAGTAGGATAGACTATTTCCTAGTTGACGCCAAACTGGCACCTTTTGTAGTGGATGCTAGGTATCATAGTATTGTGATTTCAGATCACAGCCCACTTTCCTTTTCAGTATGTTTAGACCACTTAGACAAACCGCATACCTCTTGGAGACTAAATCCTCACCTGCTTACAGATAAAAGATTTCGTGATTACCTAAAAGACCAAATCTCATTGTATTTTGAGATGAATGATATCCCAGAGACTTCTCCCTCCACTCTCTGGGAGGCGTTTAAAGCCTATATTAGAGGTAGATTAATTTCATTTGAAGCATCGAGGAGAAAAGAAAACATGTCCAAATTGAAAGACCTGGAAGAACAGATCAAAGCACTAGATCAAGAAGATGCTCGATCCCCATCTACAATTCTGCACAGAAAAATAAGTATGAATACAATCAAATTGTGTCTGTGAAAGCAGCTCCGAAAAATGGAGAACGATAATAAATAAGGTAAAAGCCTGTGATAACACAATACTCACAAAACCCAAAGATATTAATAACAGGTTCCTTGAATTTTACACAGACCTGTATACTTCTAGATCCACCTCAGAGTCTGAGATTATTAATACGTTTTTAGATAAATGTAACCTACCCAGGTTAAGTGTTGAAGATTGTAAATCGCTAAATGCAGAGCTCACAATCAAAGAGGTTCAGTCTGCTGTTGTCTCGTTAAAAGGTAATAAATCACCAGGTCTTGACAGATTCCCTGGAGAATCATATAAAACGTATGGTGAAAAGTTATCTCCTTATTTATTAAAGGTATTCAAACACGCTCAGGAAAGCGGTGCTCTACCACCGACTTTAACTGAAGCTGTGATCATGGTAGTTCATAAGAAAGGGAAGGATCCACAGGAAGTAGGTGCCTATCGCCCTATTTCACTCCTGAATGTTGACGGAAAGCTATTTGCCAAAATGCTTGCTAACAGACTGAGCCCCCTGTTGGAGAGATTAGTTCACCCAGACCAGACGGGTTTTGTACCTAACAGAAACTCTACTTTCAATCTGAGACGCCTCTTTAATATCATGTACACAATAAGAGAACCACACTCTGATCTTGCTATACTTGCGCTTGATGCCGAAAAGGCATTTGATCAGATTGAGTGGCGATACTTATTTGAAGTTCTCAATAGATTCAATCTCGGAGATGGTTTTTTGTCTCTAATTAAACTAAAATAACTAAATAAACTAAACTAAATAAACTACAAAAACCCTACAGCCCAAATCTTTACCAACCGAACACTATCTTCCCCGTTTAAGTTATGTAGGGGGAAGAGGCAAGGATGCCCCCTCTCTCCTTTAATCTTTGCTCTTGCTATCGAGCCGCTGGCTCAAAGTATTAGACTTGATCCTCAGATACATGGATACACCACTAAAGAAACAATTAATAAAATATCATTGTATGCAGATGATATTCTTCTTTATTTAACACGTCCACAAATGACTATTCCGGTACTTTTAGATAAAATCAATTTATTCAGTACTTTCGCAGGATATCGGATTCATTGGACAAAAAGTGCCTTAATGCCAGTTCACGGGGATGATCTGACATTCCTGATTAATCTCCCATTTAAAATCTACTCGGCGGTATAGAAGTGACAAGACAGTATACTTCTCTCTTTCAAGAAAACTTTCCTCCTTTAATAGAAAAACTGCGCTCTAGGTTATTGTTTTGGGATACACTCCCAATTTCGATGATCGGGAGAATAAATGCGGTTAAGATGGTCTTACTCCCACAGTTACTATATCTGTTTCAAAATATTCCAATATTCCTTAAAAAAAACATTTTTTAAACAATTAGACTCTTTAATTACTCCTTTTTTTGTGGGGACACAAAGCTCCCAGAATAGGTAAGAAATATATCTGCAAGCCTAAATCTGCAGGAGGATTAGCACTTCCAAATTTCTTGTTTTACTACTGGGCCTCAGCGATTAAGACTTTTACTTTCTGGCTAAACACCACAAAGTCCCCAGCTAATTGGCTACTGATGGAACAGGAGAAATGCCATCCATATTCACTGGCTACAATTTTATTAGCGCCAACTAAGATCAGTAGGTTATTATATAACAACAATCCTATTATTCATAACATGATTTGTATCTGGAAACAAATCAATTCCAGTTATAATCTTAAATCCATATCCTCTGCATTACCCATAGATAGAAACCCCACTTTTGCCCCGTCTGGTTTGGGTGGAGTCTTTTCTAAGTGGATTCAGAAGGGTATTAAATGTATTGGAGATCTGTATATAAAAGGTGTGTTTGCCTCGTTTTCTCAATTACAGCAGAAATTTGGATTGGAAAATAATAATTTCTTTCAATATCTGCAAATCAGGGACTATGTACGTAGACATTTGGAGGATTTTCAGACCGAATCAAAAACATTAATAGATGACTGTCTGAAATTGCCAATAAATGAACCTAAATTGATAACACGTATCTATAATAATCTCCTGTCATTAAGCCCCCCCGCCCCCCCCGCTCATATACGTAAACGTAAATGGGAGAAAGAATTTGGCGAACCGATCTGAGATGATCTATGGGACAGAGCCCTTGAGAAGATCAATACCTGTTCCCACAATGCAATTCAATTTAAAATTATACACATGCTCCACTTCTCAAAGGAAAAATTACATTAAATATATCCAGACGTATCACCTGTGTGTGATAAATACAAATCTTCCGTTGCAACCCATCTTCATAGTTATGCACTATGCCCCAAAATTTCCTTTTTCTGGCCTGGTGTTTTTAATATAATGTCCGAGGTTATGAGATTAGTGATGAAGCCAGAACCCTTACTTATTATTCTTGGGGTGTCTGAAACCTTTAAAAATATCAAACAAAGCACAACAATGTTTTATTTCATATGGTCTTATAATAGTTATAGTTACGTTATAGAAGAGTGTAAACACACCAACATCTAAGATGTGGCTAGTGGAATTAACTAATACACTCCATTTGGAAAGAATAGGATATGTTCTGAAAGACAGACTCCAACATTTTGACGCAACTTGGCAACCTCTTGTACAGTACCTTGCTAATGCGAACCCAACTTAACATTCGGTAAACTGTTTCGAAGCATATGATTAGCTCTTAACTGTCTCGAAGCATATGATTGGCTCTTAACTGTCTCGAAGAATATGATTGGCTCTTTTCCCCCGCTCTTGTTAGGATTCTGTTAGGAATTGTTAGGACTTGTTAGGAACTGTTAGGACTTTGTTAGGACTTTGTTAGGACTTTGTTAGGACTTGGTTAGGACTTGTTGGAGCAGTCCATTCAGTGGACTTAAATTACGTTGGAAAAAAAAACAAGGCAAGACGATCGAGTCCGACGTTCTAATGTGAACCCAACTTAACATTCAGTCTCCTATATACGTAGCAGGGTTCTCGTGATATTTTCCATGCGGGTCTTCTCCAGGAGGTGGGGGGTGGGTTTTTATCAACCTGTTATGTTATGTTCTGTTTCTGTTGTCTCTGTTTACGTGTTCTGTAATTATTATGTTTGTATGTTTGTATTATAAATGCTCAATAAAAATACATGGAAAAAAAAAATCATGACGCTATGAACTCCCTCCATTTCCCTTATAAGTCAGGTTTGAGGAACTACCATCAGGGATGCTACATACAGTAGGTATATCACACAGTATATACATATACAGTAGTAATATCGATATCAAAGCATTTAGAATCTTGATTAGCACGGTTCTTCAAAGAGCACGGTGGCGTCCGATGACGTCACATATGCTAAATTTAGACCAAAATTAGCAGCGATAACACGGACCGCGTCTTGGCACATACACAAAATGGAGCATCTCTGTTCTAGTTTAGTTTGATCGACACAAGACAGACATGCAAAAGACACTTAAAAGCGTTCAGTAAAGAAAATAATCAACATAGCGTTTGATCAGCGATATCCCTTTTTAAGGTTTTGTGACCGTCTTGTCAAACTTCACGAAACACGTCCAACGTTTGTCACAGCAGAAGTATTTACAAACACACCACATACTTATACGATTTCACTAAAGTGATTTGCATAATGTTAGTAAGTTCTACTTACTTTTAGTGTCAAGAGATTCGCCGCCGGTAAATAAAGTTACCTAAGGATGAACTGTACTCTGTAGCCTGTCGTCTCTGGCTCACCTGTCAGAACACTATGCGCCGAAAGACGGGCAATAGACAAAATCCGATTGGTTACTTTGCCCCTGGGTGCGGCAAACTGTTTCGAAGCATATGATTGGCTCTTAACTGTCTCGAAGCATATGATTGGCTCTTTTTCCCCGCTCTTGTTAGGATTCTGTTAGGAATTGTTAGGACTTGTTAGGAACTGTTAGGATTTGTTAGGACTTTGTTAGGACTTGTTGGAGCAGTCCATTCAGTGGACTTAAATTACGTTGGAAAAAAAAACGAGGCAAGAAGATCGAGTCCGACGTAGAGCGCCTTTTCTCTTTAACTTGAACGTTAAGCCGTATTTTGTACTATGTGCAACAATACACAACACATGCATTGATATATGGTTCGGTATACACGTCTTAGTTGATCATATCTGCATTTCTGCTGATTTCTGTTCATAATAGTCGTGCAAACATGCATCTGAACTGGTTCTTACATACATTCATACCAGAGTGTTATGCAATTCAATCATTTAGTATTCACGCATTAGCTATATGTATATGATGTGCTGGTATAATCTACTAAAAACGGTACCAGAATTATGGAGCATGAGATAACCTAGTGCCAAGAAGTCCCGTAATCATGTATATATTTACAAGTTGTCGTGGCCGAGTGGTTAAGGCGATGGACTAGAAATCCATTGGGGTCTCCCCGCGCAGGTTCGAATCCTGCCGACAACGATGCTTTTGGAATCTGTTGGGTTTCTTTTAATTATTCATTATGCTTATTAATGTTACGGAGCTCGGTGCCTGTAATAACATGTGACACTAATTAAACGTGAAGAAAGAATGTATGGAGGTGTCATTGGTTACTTAGTTCTGGTTGCTGTAACTGGAGCCTATGAATGTCAAATTCATACAAATGTAGTTTGCTGACCAGTTTAAAAGAAACCAACGATACAAAGATTCTAAAAGCATCGTTGTCGGCAGGATTCGAACCTGCGCGGGGAGACCCCAATGGATTTCTAGTCCATCGCCTTAACCACTCGGCCACGACAACTTGCACCACCTGGTTATGGGTTCGAGATACACCGAAAATATCTCGAACGGAAATAAAAGGAAATATATATATATATAAAACAAATCATCGATTGAAAATTGATTCGGTACATCTTGCCACTAAGTTATCTCATGCTCCATAATTCTGTTAATACCGTTATTATTAGATTATACCAGCACATCATATACATATAGCTAATGCATGAATACTAAATGATTGAATTGCATAACACTCTGGTATGAATGTGTGTAAGAACCAGTTCAGATGCATCTGTTTGCACGACGATTATGAACAGAAATCAGCAGAAATGCATATAATCAACTAAGACGTGTATACCGAACCATATATCAATGCATGTGTTGTGTATTGTTGCACATAGTACAAAATACGGCTTAACGTTCAAGTTAAAGAGAAAAGGCGCTCAACGTCGGACTCGATCTTCTTGCCTCGTTTTTTTTTTCCAACGTCGGGGCCGTCGACGATAGGCCGTTAAAATAACACGCACTTCGACTACATTTACTCGACAGAACTGAGTTTTAAATCCAACGAGAGCCCACGCTGGCCTCCGCCGTGTCGGCCGCGGCTCGCTCGGATATTTGATGAACGAACGCGGCGTCTGTTGTGGAGCAGCGGTCACGTGACCGAGCCCGGGCCCGCTGGCTTCACGGAGGGAGCGCAGAACAAAGATGGCGTCACTGGCGACCTGAAGCGGGACGCCGGCCATTCGCGTCGAGCTTTCTGCGTAAAATTGAGACCGGGGCTTGGTGGGTCTTTTTCACGCCGAGGCAAGGGAGGGTGTTTTTCTCCTTGGGACAGTCGTTTTTCTCTGGTTTGGTTGAGCTACTTCGCCACCGAGATTGAAGCCGAAAAGAATACACTCTTTCCTACAATGAGGGGGAGAAGAGGAAGGCCGCCCAAACAGGCAGCGGTGATGCGGGAGGGATCACCCGGGCCAGTCCGCGGCTCCCGGGGCAGCAGGAGTCGGGGTTTGCGTGGCCGGGGCAGGGGCAGAGGACGCGGCCGGGGTCGGGGTGCAGGTGTCGGCGGTGGTTCCGTTGAAGTGGATTCCGAAATCTCCGGGCGGGATAACTTTAATTCTTCTCGCGGGCGCAGGAAACTTGGAGCCGCGACGCCGCGGGGTCGCGGAGGCAGAGGAAGAGGCAGGGGGGCGAGAGGCGGACGCGGCGGCAGAGGTGGCGTGAGGCGGCCTCAAACCAAGGTGGTCTACGATGATAATAGTGACGAGGACGATAATATAAGTTACAGATCAGAGGAGGACGAGCTCTTGAACGAAAACCGCTCATCTGGTCTGGAAGAGGAGGCCCTCGGAAACGACTCCGACTATCTGGAGGAGTTGCCAGAGGAGGATGATGCTAGCTACTGCACGGAGAGCAGCGGTCGGAGCCACAGCACGCACGGCAGCACTGCAGGTATGTGGACCCGCGAACTGTCTCACGGTGGCACCCCGAGGTGCCGGACCCCGTCTGTGGACACGCAGGTGTTTGTTTTTATGAAGCGATTTGAGAAAGCACCCCGCATTGTTCAAAATGGAGATTGCTCCCAGAAAGGCCTTTGTTTACCGTGAGCACGGCTGGCCGCTGCAGGTCCGGACCTCTGTCCGCCGGCCGCCCGCAGGTCCGGACCTCTGTCCGCTGGCCCCGTATTCCAGGTCGACAGACCGGGGGCTTAAAGACAAATGATGTTCACAATAACCAAACATATTGTACTCGGTACACGATTTTCGTTGCTTTGCTTTGCTCATGGCGCGTTCGACGCGTCGCCCCGTAACTGTCGATGACTGACAGATTGAAGAATTAAGTGGTTTCATTCATTGCATTTGTAAATTCTACGCAAATGTTTGACACACAAACCCGGAAGTGTTCGATATTACGTATCGTTATTTAATATAAATCATGTTTTAATTAATTTCGTCATTCGTTAAGACGTTGCTGTTATCCGATTATGTCACGTAAAAACTATCCTTAAATAATTTAAATGAATGAAAAACCTTTGAAACCCTGGAAGTGCCTTGGATTCCTATAATACAGATTGTATTGCGTTTTTGTTGCCTAACGTGGGCCGACTGTTGACAGGTCATCCAGCGTGCTGCCTTTGTTTTGAACAGAGGCGCTCCAACCTCACCTGTTGCCAGTCATTACACTGCTACGTGGTTACAGCGTTACCATGGCAATCACTAATGAGCATCATCCCAGTTGTGAAGAATTGTGCCTTTTTGAATGTACCTTAAAAACCTTAACTTTAAATTTAAATCATTAATGTAGTCGTGCTAACTTAAATACCAACAATGTGTACGCACATATTGTATCTATACTTCCACAGTGAATTATACCATAATGCAATCTCTTTATCAGTTACCCAAATACCACATTGAACCATTCACACTGAAATGAATCTATAAATAATGGATAAAATGAAACACGCATATATGTATGTCTATAAGAGTCGTTACATGCCTTGGGGTTCCAGTTTGTTTAAAAATCAAAATTATTGCTTCACTTTGTGAAATGTTTTTCACAGACTTGTTGCTCCTTGCAGTGGTACTGCCACTGCTTCTAAAAGTGACAACTTACTTTTCTGAATGGCTATCATCTGTCCAGTAAACATCAGACAGATACTTGCCCTCAATTGAATCAAGTTGAAAACATAGTTTGTAATAAGCAATCCCTGCACAAACCACACAACAAGTACACCACTTCATCTCTTGTGCATCCACGCCCCTTTACGTATTAATTACCCAGAGACACGCATAAAGATATAGTCTGTAACAACATCAGGTAAACGGAAACACTTGGTAGCTTCTGTCCACTGGGAGCGTAAGAGAAGGTTTTGTCCAGAGTCTGCTGTCTCCTATTATGGCACTACCCAGGTCAGAAGCAGCATCAACCACTGAACATAAAGATGATGATGATGATGATAATAATACATTGCATTTCTTTACGCATTTATTTACACAGTGGTTGTAGGGGGGTGGGGGGTGTCACCTCATCCACCACCACAGGCCCCTGACATGTGTTTCTGTCCCCGTTTCCTGACTCTGACGCGTGCTTCTGTCCCCGTATCCTGACTCTGACGCGTGCCTCTGTCCCTGTGTCCTGAGTCTGTCCCCGTGTCCTGACTCTGACGCGCGCCTCTGTCCCTGTGTCCTGACTCTGTCCCCGTGTCCTGACTCTGTCCCCGTGTCCTGACTCTGACGCGTGCCTCTGTCCCTGTGTCCTGACTCTGACGCGTGCCTCTGTCCCCGTGTCCTGACTCTGATACGTGCCTCTGTCCCCGTGTACTGACTCTGATGCGTGCCTCTGTCCCCGTGTCCTGACTCTGTCCCCGTGTCCTGACTCTGTCCCCATGTCCTGACTCTGTCCCCGTGTCCTGACTCTGATGCGTGCCTCTGTCCCCGTGTCCTGACTCTGACGCGTGCCTCTGTCCCCGTGTCCCCTGTGTCCTGACTCTGACGCGTGCCTCTGTCCCCGTGTCCTGACTCTGTCCCCGTGTCCTGACTCTGACGCGTGCCTCTGTCCCCGTGTCCCCTGTGTCCTGACTCTGACGCGTGCCTCTGTCCCCGTGTCCTGACTCTGTCCCTGTGTCCTGACTCTGACGCGTGCCTCTGTCCCCGTGTCCTGACCCCCGCAGGCCGGAGAAGGAGCCGGGCGCCGCGGCCCCGCTCCCCCATCCTGGAGGCCAAGGACGTGCCGCCCCTGGAGCTGCCCAAGTCCTCGGAGGACCTCCTCATCCCCGCTGCCCAGCTCCTCAACGTGGCCGCCGTGTATGAGGTGCTGCGCCACTTCGGCTCGGTGCTGCGCCTCTCGCCGTTCCGCTTCGAGGACTTTGCGGCGGCGCTGGCGGGCCAGGAGCAGTGCACGCTGCTGGCGGAGACGCACGCCGCGCTGCTGAAGGCCATCCTGCGCGAGGAGGACACCTCCAGCACCACCTTCGGCCCCGCCGACCTCAAGGACTCGGTGCACTCCACGCTGTACTTTGTGGACGGCATGACGTGGCCCGAGGTGGTGCGGGCGTACTGCGAGAGCGACGGAGAGTACCGCCACGTGCTGCCCTGCCAGGAGAGCGAGGAGTACCCATACGAGCCGCTGGAGAGCAAGGTGAAGGTGCTGCAGTTCCTGGTGGACCAGTTCCTGGCCACCAACATCGCGCGCGAGGAGCTGATGTCGGAGGGCGCGGTGGCGTACGACGACCACTGCCGCGTGTGCCACCGGCTGGGCGACCTGCTGTGCTGTGAGACGTGCTCGGCCGTCTACCACCTGGAGTGCGTGAAGCCGCCGCTGCAGGAGGTGCCCGAGGACGAGTGGCAGTGCGAGGTGTGCGTGGCACACAAGGTGGCCGGCGTGGTGGACTGCGTGCCGGAGGTCCAGAGGAACCGGCCGTACATCCGCCAGCTGCCCGTGGGCTTCGACCGCCACCGCCGGAAGTACTGGTTCCTGAACCGCCGCGTCGTGGTGTAAGCTTGGGTTTAGCTTTCGTCGTGTCACCATCGTGTCGTCTGTGTGAAGGAGCCGGGGCTTCTGTTTTTAGTGAAACTCAAAGTCCGTTGCAAAGTTGCTTGGCTAAAAGTGTGTCTTGCGTTTGGATTCGGGGGGTTTTGTTGTGCGCCTTATTGGCTCTTGGCCTCCTCTCACTCTTGAGTCAGAGCAGGAGGATCAGACTTGACCTGTAGAAACAGGGCTCTTCTGTTTTCCTATCAATAATGCATGTTGATAGTAATAATGTTAGCATAATAATGTTTATTTACCTTGAGAAGTGTAACCATTATTCTGGATATCATGAGGAAGAATACATTCACCTCATCTAGCAGACTTGGAATACGACTGTATCATAAAACATTATTACAGCACTGTTATGAAGTGTACAGTGAGGTGAACAACTAGCCATACGTTATTATGCTTGGCTGACGTGGTTATGAAAGTACAACACACACTATTCCACATCATAGTACATTTTGGAGTTACATGAAATCACAACTGTGGAAATAACTTGGAGACAAATTCTATATTCAAGAAATCCTTTTTCTACAGTCATGTCATTGGACAGCTTAGCCAGTTGTTTTTCTGTAAATCTGTGCATGTAAGACTTCCTTGTTTTGCATGCAGTCAAAAGATAGTGATGATTTAATTTCACATGTCATATGGCCCAAGCTATGGCATTTCATTAAGGGAAATGCCATAGTATCAAATATTGTGATGTGACTGGCCAGCATCTCGGATTATTGTTATGATACTCGCACTGTGATATATCCTGGAACATAGTTTCAGAATTGTATTGGTGTATTACATTGAAGGGCTCCAGTTTGGAGCCCTTCAGTTTGTCAAAGACAACGTTTTTTGATATATCACCCAGCTCTGCTATAACGTTTTAATAATGCATGAAAGGATTTTGAAGTTTTATGGCATTGGTGACTATTTAGTATATGGGGTCTAACATGGACATGGTCTCTTTATCAATGTTGGTTGGCTGCTGGTTAATTCTTCATATGTCTCTCCTCCTTTCTCCTGTCTGTCTCCTCTCTCCTTGCTTCCTCTCCTGTAATGTGTGTGTTCTCCAGCGAGGAAGACGGTGACGAGGAAGACAAGAGGATCTGGTACTACAGTACAAAGGTAAACAGAGTCCTCCTCCACTGAGCCCCGACTTGTTATTATTTACCTCTTTATTAGTTCTGTTGTTCATCAAGTGTGTCCTCGTTCTCTCAGCAGTTGTGTTCTGAATGCATTCCTTCAGGGTTCTTCACCTGGGTACCTTCCTTTTATTTTATTTTTGGTGTCTCTTTCCACCAGTTGTTGCATTGTGTTGCTTATCCGTTTATTGTTTTATGTATAGTTTGTTTGTTTGAAGTGTCCTTGTGAGGCACCTGAACACGTCTGTATGTAGAGACTTTATAGTGATGCTCTTCAGGGCTCTGTGATGCACTGTGATCGCCCACCTGCGGCCAGTTTGTTTATGTTTATGTTGTTTAGGTCGCTGCTTTGCTGTAAAGATGCTGTGGGCATGCGGTTCACACACACACATGTACACGTGCTACCCAACATGCATCAGATCAGCAGATAAAACGTGCACACGTTCACGGTTGGCTCACGTCGGCTCGCTAACACACACGGCGACTATAAATGAGGCTTTAGACTGCAGATTCTTCTTCCCATTTACGTCATACTTTGTTCCGCTGCTATTCTAATTTCTGTTCTCGTTTCCTCCTCCTTTTCCTCCTCCTCCTCTTCCTCCCCCGGTGTGCAGGTGCAGCTGGCCGAGTTGATTGACAGCCTGGACAAGCAGTTCTGGGAGGCGGACCTGTACGGGGCGCTGGAGGAGATGCGCGAGGAGATCCACACCCACATGGACATCACGGAGGAGCTGACCCACAAGGCGCGCGGCAGCAACAAGTGCTTCCTGACCGCTGCCAACGGTGAGTAGGGCCGGCGTCCGGCGGTCTGTCTGGCCTACTGGGGCGGTGTGGTGACGGGGTTTTTAACGTCATCTTCTCCAGTGGTTTCCCTCGTGAGGCGGCCATGCCATTTAGAGGTTTGTGGCGCTTTTTTTGGTATTGGTACCGCCGTTGGAACGAGGAGATGTTTTGTATGGAATTTACTCTCTCACGTCAGAGAAGAACGTGGACGTGAGCGGCACGGAATGAATGAGGAGAAACGGAAGCACCTGGGTCAGCGGGGTCACCATGTCTCCGGACAGAGATGTGTTTTGGATGATCGGCTTGGTTTAAACTTTCACAGCTAGACAACCGCTCACTGTGTCGCCACCCGGCACCCGTCTTGCCACCCACAGCAGAACATATTTGCTACACATGAGCTCCGACCGCAATAATTCACGGCTCAAAATGTCACACGTTTCAGCCTCCTTTCAAGAAGGATTTGGTTATCCCGGCGTCACACGCAGCATTTCAAATGGCTCTCGTGTTGCGCTCTGTTTTTTTTGTTATTTTGTAATGCGATCTATTTTGACAGATTAGGGTGCATTTTCTTTTCTTTGACGAGGCGACAAGTCATTCACTAAACATCCTGTTAACTGCCAGGCCTTCAGGAACAGCTCTTGAGTGGAGTGCTTATTTCTACTTTTTTTTATGTTTTATTTGCTAGTTGTGTGCAGACATATTTCATAGATATTCTTTATTTGCGTGGCTTGTTTTTATTAGTTTGTGACTGTGAATGGAGGTAAGGAGTACCTAGTGGTAATGCACACCAGCACAGGGACATGAAAGTTTAACATGATTCTCAGAGTCTGATCGATGATTGTTGTATATTTAATGTTAGGAGCTGGTAATGGACTGCTAATCCTATAATCAGTGCTGGTGCCTTAAAGATAATAAGACCTCTCAAGACCCTTGCTGAGCAGAGAGCTACCGCTTGTCACCCTCTGAGATGAGTCTTCTTCATGAGGCATATTCTCCCCTTCCTGCCTTTTTGCCCTGTGTGTCTCTCTCTGCGTTTCTTCTTCTGTACTTTCTCCACGTCGCCCCTGTGAGGGCTGGCCTCTCGGTGCCAGCTGGGTCATTATGTAAGGCAGACCTCATGCCAGTTGGCTAGTGCCCAACACCTGGAGCTTGCCGTTTCCTTGGTTTCAGTTGGATGACGGGTCCATCTAGGGTTGTGTGGATACAAAGCAATCGGTGCTATTCTCGTGTGTGTGTGTGTGTGTGTGTGTGTGTGTGTGTGTGTGTGTGTGTGTGTGTGTGTGTGTGTGTGTGTGTGTGTGTGTGTGTGTGTGTGTGTGTGTGTGTGTGTGAGAGAGGTGTGTAACAGTCCACAGTGGGGTGTATGTGTGTGTGAGA
>OMKI01058398.1:0-10525 GCA_900302315.1 Phycis blennoides | reverse complement strand
ATGGCAAGACGGGGCGCCATGGGTGAGGTGAAATCTACGTAAATAAGGACGCTAAAAGCAATCGCTCGTGGACACTCACGATATCACTCACGTGTTTCCATTTTTCAGTGACCAAATGGTGGAAGTGACCGAAAATGAAAAAAAATCCAGGACAGCACATCATTATTGTCCAAGGAACAACAAGGAAGCGATGCGAGTCCCCCCCCCTCAGAGTTCCTGACCGAGTGACGGAGTGTTGCCGGCTCTCCGCAGTGTGTTCGGGTCGACTCACACAGTCCAGTGTCCGGAGCGCCAAACCGAATGAAATGAAACAGACTATCAGCTTCACCCCTGGATCGAACCCAGTCTACCCAACTTGTAGGTGTGAGAGAGCCCTCGTGGGCCTTACTGCCCCCGCACACACACACACACACACACACATACACACACATACACACACACACACACACACACACACACACACACACACACACACACACACACACACACACACACACACACACACACACACACACACACACACACACACACACACACACACACACACACACACACACACACACACGCGGGTTCCAGAGATCTGTGCGGAACAGCCGCCACTATTCATCAGCGAGCGCTTCAAGAGAAGCTCTGCTGCACGCGGCCCAGCGATCCTGCCGTCTAGGGAGGCCCTCTTTACCTTCAGCTGGGTGGCGTAGTGGCCCAGCTTGATCTTCAGCAGGAAGCCGTCCTCCCCCACCTGATGCTGGGCCTTCCTCTGCAGCTCGGCCATTAAGCTGTCCAGCAAATGCTTGGCCTTGGCCTCCTCTGCGGGGTTGTCGAGCTCCACCGAGTCCCTGGTGGAGTGGAAGGAAAAACACACCTGACTGGGGCTTCATTGGATATGGCTGTTTTCATATGCATTGTTTGGTTTTCCCCTCTCATCATCGCACCCCTCTCCACAGCCAGCCATCGGTTTCACTTCCGCAAAAAGCGCCTGAGAAAAACTGGGTTCTGCTGAGAAAATGGGTTCTGCTGACAGACCAGACCTCCATGGGCACACGAGGACGTAAACAATCAGACGTCTTGGATTTATAATTAATCAATATCAAGTATTAATATTGACAATATCATTATCATGGTCAACAAACACACCACCTCTCATCGGTCGATGTCCCACACGTTCAGAGGGTCTTGGAGAGGGACAGAAACACACTACTCTTTGATCATTGATCCCATCCTTTAACACCTGCCACAAGCCAATGGATTAGATTTGAACATTTGCCACTAAAAAGATCCGGCGTTACGTAAACAAAAGATTGCTCGGCCGGTAGAGTTCTACATTCCGCCATGTAAAAATAATGTTTTAATAAAACGACATTTTGGACCCTGTACAAATATCAATAGCGGGGTAACACACTCAAAAACATTCCCAAACAAATAAAATGACTTATATTCAGTGCACCACATATAACGTCTGCCATTTCTGAAGCGACGTCTTCTCTGCCTCACCAGAGGTGTGGGAGTTTCTAGTTTTGCGCTGGCGAAGCAAACGGGGAAACCGAGGGACCGTTAGAAAGAAGTCAAACAGGATTTCGCTTCTGGATCCCGAGTCTGAAAGACGAGACGTACGGCGCTGTCGGGGGTGCAGCTGAACGCACTGACGGTGTGACCGCAGCCGGGGGCCCATAAAGGCCAAACCACTGACGCTGTCGGGGCGAGACGCTCGTCGCTCTCTCGTCTGCAGAGTATGGTAACGGCATACCCATCAGCTGTCGGAGGGGCCGTACGTAATACAGGCTGGGCTGACTTTCCGTACGTGTACAACGGTGGAAACGTTCGCAGACAAACAAACAAACAAACAAACGAACGTGTAAACGCGGGTTCTTTAGGATTAGGATCGAATCTATGGAAGGAGGGAGCTTTTTTCCATTCGTTATTCTACGGGCCAGAGGGATTCAAACCCAGCAAGACTTGTCTGAGTAGGAAAACTGCATATGAGACACACAGCACTGTAGGCTACATAATGTCATACGTGACTTAAATTTGAATTTAAATTTCTTTTTTTTTTAATTACCATAATTTTTTGTGTACACAATTTTTTTGTGTTCATCATATCGCTCTCTAACTTGCTCTACCGACATTACAGTACAGTATCACTGTTCTGTTGCTCTACCAACATGACAGTACATCACTCTAACTTGCTCTGCCAACATTACAGTACAGTATCACTCTCCCCTTGCACTATGAGACACCGCTTCAGAGTTTAATTTATGCAGTAAATAAACATAAAACACTAAACTTATGTAAACAATATTAAGGAAAGGCTCATGCTGCATTTATATAAGCATTGTATTCCTAGGATATCCAGGCATATTAAGATGCTTTGCCCTCTCTGCCTTATCCAAAATGGACATACCCAACCTTTCAGCGACAAAACAAAGAATTGGAACGCCACCTCCTACTGGGTCTGGGGCTAGCAGCCATCGCCTTACCAGAGCTGGCTCTCGATCCACTGGGCCAGGTAATGTCGCACCTCAATGGGGAAGTGCTGGCCGTAGAGAGCCTGCATCTGGTGCAGTGCCTCCCCCTGGAGCTGCTGGGCTTGGATCCACATGGCCATGACCCCGCCGGCCGCTCCCAAGTCACCTGGCGAGCGGGAGAAGGTGAAGTAATGAAACAGCCAATTCATGAATTATGCGTGCCCGTATTCGCTCGTGTTCGTAAATGTGCATTCAAGAACATGTCATGATCACTTTGTTGTATGCTGATGATCTACAGATAATTTGGCACACACACACACAGCTGGCTTGAGAGCAGGAAATGACCATGAATGTCCTCTTTGGAACGAGATATGATCATATCACCATATTTTATCAGATGAAAGGCTCTGGGGATGTTCTGCTGCGAAAAGGTTTTTCGATCATGAGTTGAGTCAGACGCTGACAAGAGACCACAGAAACCTCTGAGTGCAAGCAAGGTCAAGTGTTTCACAATGGATATCAGTCTGGCCTTTACTCTTGCCAATCAGATTAAATAACGAAGCATAGCTCTCGCTACTGCAAAGCATATGTCCTCCTCTGGAAAAGCCTTCCGTGCATTATTCTGTTCATCTTTAAACATCATTATTCAGTCAATAAAACGGTGTTGGTTGCTACACCTTCCCCGTCCTGCTGTTAAAAGTGGGCAGGCTGGGCCGCTCCTTCTCGCCTCTCTTGAACTGAAACTCTTTCCCACTTGTGTGGTTTGGTCCTGGCATGTTTTAATGTTTTGGAACGGGCTTGAGGCCAGACTGATCTGCAGAGAAACACAGAACGTGAGCTTGCGGTATATAGAATGGTCTAACGAGGCTATATATGCAGTATATATACCCACACATACACATATAATACATGTGTACTCTGCCGAGAGAAACCGAATTCGACCTCAGAGGTCAGGATGGTCTCGGTTGCTAGGCTGCCCGCGCTTTGTTAACGTTCCTGTGACGGGACCACAAGCCACAGGAAAAATATCTCCAAGTCTCAGAGAGGAGCCTGGTTCAGCTAGCTTCGGATCACGATGGTCAGGCTGGAGCTCATCCAGTGTGGCACTAGCCTGACGTGACTGACACTGTTCTGCTGTGCTTTGGCGGCGAGAGGAATCCGATAAGGCACTGACATCTTCCGCCACGTCCTGAGCCTAATCAGATGCAAGGGAGTCACCGGTTGCCACGGTCACAAAAGCAAGCAACACTGTTTTTATTCTGTGGTTTGTTGAATCTTTTTCCCCATGTAAATAAAATGACATACCGTTTTTACGAAAAATAGACTATTTGACTTTTTATGGCTTTTTGGCTTTTAGCGTGAATACATCTGTTTAACCAATCACACTCGCTCACTTTGTCGTAGTCACCATGGACAGTGTACACTGCACTATAGGACAGTGTACACTGCACTGTAGGACAGTGTACACTGCACAGTGGGACAGTGCGGTAGTCCAAGGCCAATTCTGTTTCTCACACAGTCCTCTTACTACATCCATAGTGGTAAACTACATTCATAGACCTAGAATTATCGCTATCCCTTATATGTATTGATCACTCATCTCAATACATTTACATTACATTTAGGGCATTTGGCAGACGCTTTTATCCAAAGCGACTTACAAAGAGTACATTTGTCATAAGAGGGTACAACATTTCAATAGTAGTCAGTACTACGAATCAATGTTTTTTCTGCCACTGTGGTATGTGAATATAGATTGCTTTTGTCAACATGATGGCGTGCAGTGGCTACAGTTTCGTTATTGTATTCCAACTTCGGCGGATGAGTGAGAACCTACTTTTAGTTATCTGCTACTTTGACTCTAGCTACTTTTAATAGGGGAAGTACCACAAAACTAACGTTTCCAAAACATGGATGCATTAAAGAATGGACACCCACTAATCATAATCCCCCTCATCCACCAGCTGACATGCGCTACGCTATTTTACCATCTGTACAGCTGTTGATGTCCGCATCCGAGAGAGGGTTAAGCTTCTAGGTCACTCATATATAATACCATGTGTGTGTGTGTGTGTGTGTGTGTGGCGCTCCGTCTGTGCAGTGCTTGATGTCCGCGTCCAAGAGAGGGGCTAAGCTTCTAGGACACTTGGTGGATGTGTGTGTGTGTCTTGAGAGGGTTGAGCTTCTTGGATACACAGTATAACGCCACGGTGGTGTGGCGCATTTCACATACATCTCTCCCTCTCTCCTCTCTCCTCTCTCCTCCTCCCCCCTCCCCCGAGAGAGAACCATGGCTGTGCAACATGGCGGCCTCCGGGAAAGAGGACCTGCTCTGCTCCATATGTGGGATCAAACTAAGGCAACGTAAACACAACAATTCTTGTTTTCATGGGCTTATATACCAATTAAAACACACTTCTGAATGGTAGATTCCACTTCTGCCAAGTCTGTTCCACTAGATTTCACAAAATTATACACACTGGACCTTTAACGTTTTTCTATCAATCACAAGTCCGCATCGGAGTAGCCAAGCGACCTAAAAATTGATGGGGCCCCTTAGGTTATGTGGAAAGTTTGTTGTCGACAGCTAAAAAATATATTTTATATATTTTTTTATAATCACTGAACAACTGAAGAGTTGTCCGAGCTGGTGCACATAAAGAAAGAGCGAGTGAGAGGGTCAAAAAGTCAGCCGACGTCATTCAATCGCATGTCCTCTTCAAAGTGACTCAGGGACATGAACCTTAACATGCTTATTAGCCAAGAAAGCTTTAGCATGTTCGTGCGCACAGAACATTGCACATATGACGAGTTGGATCACGCAACCACAACACAACAAAACTACTGTCATGTTAATCCTTGAGGCTCGGCTTCACTGCCGCTTTCTGACGGTGACAGAATACTTTCACTTTGTCTTTAAAGCGGCAGATTTTGTTCAACAACATTACATCAGGAACATGCATATGTGTGTGGACACAACAGACAGGCTACACAAATCTCTCACCAAGAGTTGACATTATGTTTTGTATTAAAAAAAAGGACTTAAAAGCTGTGTTAGACTTTTCGGCTATAAGGACAACTATGCAGCAAAGTGCAGGCTACACGCCCCTAACGCAAAGGCTCGGCAATTTTAAGAGATGCATGTCTTCCTTTGTACATTTTGCACAATTTCATATTGTTCACTGTTTAACCAGGTTCATCAAATGTAATAGTGCAGTTGACCAATTGTTGATCGGTCCAATGCTTCCAAGAGATTGACTGTGAATGCATTGCCGTTACTTTCCTTCCCAGGCTTCCCATGGCATCACAAAGAATACACAACTATCATACAGGCACACATTGTGTGTTGGCATAACGTGTTCATGATTTGACAAATCATCTATACATCAACAAAAAACACGAACGACATGTGCAACAACAGAAGTTAATGTGAAGGTCACTTAATAAATATTATACAAAACAGGCTATTTCCATATCTAGGGTCATTTCTAGGGTTAAACGCACAGACAGGGGTTTAATTTCCACCTTCCATCTACATGTTCATGTTCACAGAAGAACTATGAATACAGTTTAACTTGCCAGGATTGTATATTCAACCCCATTTTAAAACAGCCTCCAGAGAACGTTGACCACGAAAAAGTTCGTATTGCACAATAACTACAATTTGGAAATGTACAAAAAACAGACACTACGAAAAAAAGTGAAATCCCAGAAAACAAAGACGCAACGACGTGGTTTAATCAATCCAATTGCAACAACGTTATCTAATATAATCCTGTGGTTTAACACCCCGTTATCTGCAACGAGAGAAAGGAGGAAGCGGGTCGTCTCCGTATGTCTACAACGCTTACGTGTTCTCACTCCGGACCACCGTACACCGCCGCTTCTCTGGCCACAAAACACACACAAACAACGCATACACCCTCATTCTAGCCCACAGAAGTGTGTGGTTGTTAGTTACACCCCGAGCCCCGTAGCCTGTAGCTGCTACACAGACGCTCTACTAGCTAGCGTAGCATGCTATCGTCACAACGAAGAGGCGCTCGTCCGAAAGTTTTGTTTCGTCCCGAGTGTCGTGGGGTTAACGTCGTTCTTACCTTGGACAGACCACGGGCAATGTGTTACAATGGGGATACCATGGACGAGGACCGCACGACAGGCCGACGCGGGGGAGTTGTGTAACACTGTAGGGCTAAACGTTAAGACATCGGAGCGCTCCTACGAGGAGGAGGCAGCTGTTGATCAGACACTCTACGGGATCATGACTTGTGGCGTTATCCCGGTCTCTTACTTCCTGTGTGCGGTGTACGCGAGTTATCAGTCCCCGGAGCGAGAATAGTTAGAACGTGACAAGATCAACAACAGCAAAGAAAACGAATGCATGTATATTGACTTTGATTAATCATTTGACATGGCAATATCCAAAACATGTAACCAAAACGTAATATCCGTCTGTCGGAAGTCCCCCCCCCAACCAATGTAATTGAAGGTCCCGCCCCCTCTCTCTCTCTCTCTCTCGAATAACGTTCCTTTTTATCCCTCAGTCGTGACGCGCGTCAGCCTGGGGACGAGGTGAGCAACAATCTGTTGCTGCTCATTTCCGCCCACTCCGACCCCCCGGCCACCAACCAGTAAACCTAAATATACACAGGACCACTCTGTATCTTCATTGGACGTTAATTTTCACTTCCACTGTCTCGTGTGCAGTGCTGTCACGTGTGATGAGAGAAGCACAACCAACGCGCAATGTACACACTTTTCTAATCTATGCAAGCCCGGATCAACCAAAGGGCAACCTGGGCCCCTAGCCACTGGCCCCTGCGTGCGAATGGCCCCTCCGCGATGATGTAGAGAAAATTATCCACATAAATATGACACAAAGCATTGTCCATTCCCTTGATCTTGACAGTTTTCGGATGTATATCTGTTCTAATCTGCATTTTATACAGTCCATGTCTTCTAAACAGCGATTTTACTGTCATTGGGAGAAATTGCTGTTTAGCGAGGGCCAGGGTTAGGCTACTTTGTATTTCACCAATTGTGTAGAATTTACCAAACGATGGATTGCCGCTGCCCGGCCGTCTCCTGGGCAGGTATATACCGCTGACACTTCTTATGTTCCCCGTGTCAGATCGCTCATCTGCGTGATATCCAATTTCCTTATAGCATTAAAGAAACGACCACCATAGCAGCGCTATACTGCAGTTGACTCTCAGTTTGATGCGTTAATCTAACTCACGCACTCCCTTCGGTAGTGGATAGGCTACACCCGGCCCCACAGCACTGCAACTGAGAAAGAAAACACTGCATTTGTCATCCAGCTTTTATTAAACATTAGTGGTTAGGCGAAACATTGACATACATCAGTTAACAACGTGTAAGAAGCAAAGAGAAACTGGGCATAAGTGATCATTTTTGATCAACACGGATCTCGGCCTGATTAAGGCTTGACAATTAAACGTTCAAACGAATAGGCATGGTTTATATGCATCTGCAGATTAATATTAAATGACTAAACTGTGATGTGTGAACGCAATTATCGAAGCATCCATCTCGGTGGTCTTGATTTTCAGAAACAGCACACAAGCAAACATTGTCATTTCTTAGTAAGAGAATGATGTGATTCACATTATATTAAAAAAATGAACAAACGGGTTTGTGTTTCATACATCGACAGCCTCGACCGACAGGTGATGAACCGCCGCTAGGTGTCAGTATAGTAGGCTACCAATAGACACTGCCGCTAGGTGTCAGTATAGCACTACTGGACACTTTTCAGATCAAGTTTGACGTTATTCCACCAGCATGTCACTTTAAAGCTCCTTATCTTATTGTGTAGGCCCAGATAACCATGTTTAAACTGTAGGCTTATGAAAAGTTCACAATAATGTGTTAAAAACAACCAATTAGGAAAACCATTTGAAACTCCTTATCTTGGTTGGTTTAACAAGTACGCCACCATCAACTTACTGATGAGTACAACAGTTCTTACAGTAAAAGCCCCATAGAGTTTGAACATCACATGATGCCAGGAAAAAACAATAACATGTAGAGCACAACGGGTGTGAGAGTCCATTGCTGTTTTCACAACACAACACAACGGTCCTTCCTTTGTATAAACTATAGGAGGCCCATTTGTAAAATCTTGTTACTTGTTATTTCTTCAAAACACAATGAGGAAATGTTTACAGGGTTGTTTTGCTCAAAAGTAGTTATTTGACTTTTTCAAGGATGACGGAACACATTCTCTCAATGATGAAAAGATGATGTCGGAATTATCTAACACAATCACAAGCAAAAACATAGATATACAACAAACTGCTAAACGCTAATGGACTTGATTTGTGATAGATTCAATGAAAATAAACAAAACGAAGCAGACTTTTGAGCAAGCTAGTTGCAACAATCTATTGGTGATCATTGAACTTTGATAAAAATGAGTTTAAACAATATTCGTGTGTGAGTGATATGTAACATCTTCAAAGTATATGCAAATTAATGGACATGGAGCATGACTAATTAGCATATTGAAAATGATCATAATGCGATGACTGGGCGAGCCGCATCCCCAGTACAGTTGCTGGTTATATTCTGTGTGTGCTCTATACTAAAAATAAAATGAATAACAAAGATGAAAGAAGTCTACAACAATTCCATTCACCTTTTTTTTGTTTGTTTCGTCTGTTCTGTCCTATGTTTTGATTTAGGAAGGGATGGGGCTAAATTTTGCAGATGCCAATTCATTCCTCTGGCCACCCACCTGTTTCCCGTACCTCAAGAAAAGATACAGGGATACAGGGCACATGTCTGAACTTGTTTTCTCCGCTTCAACCTGAAGATGACACTCAAACCAAAACTAAACCCTGAGTTGGTTCTTGTACATTTCAATGGGCAGATTGTTTGAACTTTAGGACTATGTTACCACTTATTACATAATTAGCCATAAAGGAAGAGCTTAATGAATACATGGCCTCAAGGGAAATATTTGGGTTTTTACTTCAGGATTGGTGTGAAGAGTTGTTTTGGTCTTGACTACCCCATTTCATCTCCCAACACTCTTCCTCCTCCATTTCGTCGCAGCGTTCTCCGCGTTTTTTTTTTATTTTATTTTTTTTTACTAGTCACTGTCTAGATCCTTGTTGTCCCGCCTGGCCTCCTCTTCATCTTCATCCAGATCCTCGTCCTCCTCCGCCTCCTCTTCGCCGCCGCCGTTCATCATCTCCATCTCCAGCTCTACTCCGCCCTCCTCCGCCTCGGCATCCTCCTCCTGGAAGGCTTCTGCCTCCTGGGACACCTCCACCATCTCGGTGCCTTGGACCGCCTCCACGGCCCCCTCGCGTATCTTTTTCACGTGGAAGGTGAAGGGCGGCACCTTGTACACGGCCGTTTTGGACCGGGCGTAAACCACGTGGTCGGGGGTGAAGGACTTCTTCACCTTCTCGCGGGACGTCTGCATCTTCTGCTTCTGCTCGGCGTTGACGGTCATGCGCGTGCTCAGCTTGCCGACCTTCTTCTCGATGGTGTGGCGCGTCTTCTCCAGGTTCAGCCGGGTCTTCTGCTTGGTCTTCTCCAGGTTTTCCCGGGTCTTGTCCAGGTTCTGCTTTGTCTTCTGCTTGGTCTTCTCCAGATTCACCCGGGTCTTGTCCCGGGTCTTCCCCAGGTTCTCGATGGTCTTCGCCCGGGTCTTGTCCATCTTCTCCTTGGAGAAGACGCTCTTGAGGTTCTGGACGCGCTGGAGGCTGCTGCGCTTGATGCGCTCGGCGCGGGACTCCTCGACGGCGTCGTCCAGCGCCAGGTCGTCCTCGTCCGAGGACAGCTCCACGCGGGGCTTGTCCGCCTTCTCGCCCTCGCCCTCCTCGACGTGCTCCTCCGACGTCTCCTTCAGCTCCAGCATGCTGCCCCCTCTGCTGCCCGCCACCGACCCGGGCACCTTCAGGGACTTGGAGACGGAGAGACGAGACGGGACCTTGACGTCGTCCTAGAGCGGACAAAAGAAAGGGAGGGCACACAGAGAGAGTCTCGGTTAGGTGGGTTCGGGCCACGCCTCGAGCTTCAAAGCGCGC
>OMKI01058267.1:0-15000 GCA_900302315.1 Phycis blennoides | reverse complement strand
TTCATTGAAACTTTACACAATGCAGCAACCACCCTTTGTTTCCAATAAGAGCACCCCACCGGCACAGCCATACAACCAGCTATTACTTCCAGCGCTGCTCAAAACCTTGGCTCGTGTTGCAGTAACATCCATTACAACCCATTACATTAAACACAAACGGCTCAAATCACATCATCACATGTGCTTTCTACCATGCGACCATTGGCCCATGAGCCTTTTGCACTGAAGCTCTGCCGTAAACCAAGTCGGACTCCAACCGAGAGCGGACCCGCAAGCCGCTGACTTCCTCCACGCAACGTTTTATTTGTGATATTGTAGTTTTTCTTTTTCAAGTGATATTGAAATAAAGCGATATTCAACCACTTCAGAAATTCAATGGGGAAAAAAATACAACAAGGTCAAATCAAACAAAGTGAGCGTGTACAACAGAGAGCATGACGGCCGTGGTCACTCACGATGTGAGGGCAGTCCCTGGTGTCGATCAGGACCTGGTAGTAGGTGTGAGTCTTCCCCTTCACCTCCTTGGACCCGTGGGCACCACCGGGGGGCTCGGGCTTACTGGAGACAAACCCGGATATATTATTATTATTATTATTATTATTACTATTATTATTATATTCAACTGTGGCCTCGGAACTTTGTGTCATGAGGAAGAGGAGTAAAATATATATTGTGCTGATTGTTCTTTCGGTAGAGGATTACATTAGCCTGACCTCGCCAGACCAATATGCAAATTAATATTAGTCTGGAACCGCTCAGTTCACTATGGAGTTCCAAAGGGCGTTTTCAACGGGTGCAGAACAAAATGCCTCTGGACGTTAATTGGAAAGACGTACAACTGATCAGAGCAACGGAACATGTGACACATCAACAGCCATCTTGGTTTTTTATTAAAATGCCTCAACGGCTCTCCCATAGAGTACATTCTGTACAGTAGTATTATTAAACCCGCCCCACATTTGATCAGATGGTTATGATTGGCCCAACCCGGGGCAGGGCTGCAGGAAAGCTGTCTGAACAAGATGAGGGCCAAACATGAGTGCTAGAGTGAATTAAACATTATCTTGCAGTATCTCGTCTGATTCCCAGGCTAGAATTACGTTTCCATCTCACATTGTTGTGGCAGAAAGAAAGCACTTTTGTGGAATTGTGTTTTCCAGCAGCAAGAGAGTTTTGGGACCAAAGTTGACAACACTGGTCTCCATTGAACAGAGACGGTGGTGCCCAGTACCACCCTGAATAATGCTCGTGCAAAAACTGCCAAATCATACATCCGTTTACTCGGTGCCTCTCCTGGATCATTGGTAGAATGGCGTGTGGAGTATCTTTGGCAGGTTGTGGGGGGCTTACCTGTCAGACACAGGTGGGGTGACATCTCTGTCGTAGAGGCGGGCGTGCCAGGGGAACAGAACGATGCCCCGATAGCCAAACACACTGTGGAGGAACAACTGACAACAACACGGTGAAATTAAACCAGTCCGCTGGGGGTAGACATGCATGTGTGCAAGAAGAAGCTGCCACAATGTTTACATGCAGAACATTTTTTAGATGCAATCTCAGAATATGGTGGGATCAAACAACACGTGTCAATAGTACACGCATAAGGGAGTTGTTTTCTAAATGTTTATCAAAGTGACTGAAAAACCAACGTCCGGTGCTGCTGAGGGTTTGAAGCAGCTTCAATGCATGTGTGAAGAGCAGCAGTAGAGGGCATTCTTACCTGTCCTGTTTCATATTTGCCGTGCTGTTTCACCGCCTCAAACACACCCACTGCTTCCAAAATCTTCCCTTCAGGCCTGCTCCTGCCAAATCAGGCAACTCCATTACCAACTGGACCAGTGTTCTCTTACCATGAGGTGTAGAAGTGGAGGAAAGGCCGAAGTAGGAGTAGCCATTTGCCTTTGCCAAATGGTTTGTATATATATATATTTCCAAGTGGACAGTTGGTAAAGCGTGTGCTATTAGAGTGCAATATTGTACCATACACAAACAACTTTTTGTATGAACACAGAACAGATTCAAATTGACAATAAAATCAGGATTCATATTCCTGTTGCTGCAACAGCCACAGGCCACAGTGTGGTGGCAGTCTGTCCACTGCTACCGTCTATTCGTGGTTTCACGTTTTGTTTTAGTTCCCTACATGGAATAATGTCAAAATAAAATAAGATGCGAGCAATATGTTGCAGTGTCAGTTGGGACAAAACCATGTGATGAAAATGTACAAACTTGTGATGGAAATAAACAATAGCTGGGTGCCATCAGAAGAGACTAGTGGATCCCTACAGCCATGTCTGCAACAAACCTTTTGATTTGACAAAAATCACTAATTTTGTGTTAAAAGCCCCACTGTAAACAGAACGGCACATTCCATTATCTGAATGGCTAAAGTAACAAGCAATAGCTCTCAGTAACATATGTGAAGTTAAATTGCATGTTGTCACCTTCTTTGTTTGCGGGGGAAGAGCAATACCCCACTTTGTCATAACTTTGTCATGACCATCTTTTCTCATTAAATTTCTTGGGAAAATAGAACTGAGCTAGATTGAATTGTCAACCATATAGAATCAATAAAATACAGTAACATTTAATTCTGCTAACACCTGAATTACATTTTTAAAAATGTTAGACATTGTTGAACATTTAGATGTGTCAAGTGTATATTTTAGTGGCATTTAACAGCAGACTTGGCAGAAATGGAAGATAAGTATGTTTCAATTGAATTATGAAAATAAGATTTGCTTCTCGACAATGTGAAGCAAGTCTGTGTTTTCTTAACCTCACGCCACCACCGCTCTACTATCCCCATGACTCCGACCCATTTGTGATTATTTTAGTACAGTCATTCTACAGTCAGCGTTTTAATGACCGATGTTGATCATTATGAAACATTGAGCAACATTGAACTTGTTATAAAGTAGCAAAACCTTCTACCGACATTTAAATCATAATACATGTACTGTATTGCGGACACATACATATTTACTAACACAAGTAAAAACAAAGTCAAACTGCTCTGTAAATCAATGATGTACCATGTACAATATACAGGGATCAGCTGATCGGGGCTTTCTATTTAAACGTGCCAATAGTTAAGAAGGAAGATGTACACGTTGGTAAGATGATATACAAAAACATAACCACATTGAGCAGTCAACATGGCTCTGCGAGTTACTTTACATTGCAAGGGCCCCGACCTAGCCTTGATCAAGCAAAAAGAAAACATCCACTGACTTATCTTATGGGAGCTTGTCACACATGGCAGTCCAGGGTTCATTTTGGAAATGGGATTGTTTGTCTCTTTAATAGCTTTAAATAGAGCTCCGTAACTCCAGTTTAAGATGGATTTGATCACAAGTCATATTGGCGCAAACGATCAACCTTTGCGTGTTGGTGCATGTGGTTCGTCAACAGCAGGTTAATGAAACGTATCAGCTATTAGCTACACACAAACTACTAGCCAAATGCATATATAGATAGCGTTATGGTAAAGGACAACGTGGTCTTATATTTTGTGAGTTTTCCTTTCTGCGAATACTTGGATGCATGAAGAACGGCATTTGATCCAACAGTGTGCCAGGAGTTAGCTAGTGTTCGGCTAAAGTCCTTAGCTGGCATTTTTTGTTAGCTACGCTAGCATAGGAGGACACAAGAAGCGACCCTTACCGTGATGACATAAACCTTTTCTGTTGGATCTTGTTGGGCAGTCCACAAGCTAGACATTGTAGCCGTGGTCTGTACACCTCGAATCCACAGCTATTGTCAACGATACTCAGTATTCTGTGAGTGTGTTTCTTGTTAAAATTGGTGACAGTTGCTAATAAACCTCGACGTAATGCACAGGCAGCCATCTTTATCCTATCTTCACCATGCGCAGTCTGGCGTTCATGTCCTACAAGAGCAGGCACACACATGGTCGCGCAAGGCGGAGCCACGCACATGACACAGCGCGAAACACTCACTTGAATGGAAATGAGTTGTGTTTACTTTCGTTTGTCATCTAATGTGAACACATTCTTTGGGGTCTTAATTACAAAAAAACATTTTTGTAACAGTGTTGGAGTGGACGTCTATGAGGACGAATTGTACCACAGAAACAAATAGATGATGCTTTCAGCTCAGATCCTACTTTGTTATGGGTTCATAGAAGGAGAAAGAGGGCAGAAACAATCAGAAAGTCATCTCTGCCTGACTTTCGCGATTGAGTCAGATTTCAGATTTCAGCATTTCAGCCCCCATTTCAGCCCACTTGTGAACTGAATCCCATGCACTCATCGTTTTCAGATTCCATCATTTCATAATCATTTTAGACTATATAGATTTAAGGACAACATTAGACATATGAAAGAACAATAAGCCTAATATACTCTAGCTATATAAATACATTATTAGTATTAATATGAATTAATAGAATACATATGAACTCCAATTCATTTGTACATATAATGGCGATAACATATATAGATAGGATTGCGCTCAATGTTTCATCTCATTCATTACACATTGCCATTACAGTTTAAAAATAGTTTATTGATCATAATCCATGTCTTGTATGTACGTCTTCTGTCCTACTACTACTACTATAGGCAATAGCATGCAAACAACTTCCGTTAAGTCATGGAAAAATTATATCTTGGGCACAAGCATAAATACTGGCTTTAGTTGTCAGGCAACCTCATCCCATTGCTAAGGATGCTAACATAAGCATGTGAAAGATCCATAATCATTTTGTGTTTTTTGTCATCCATAATAGTTTTGTGTTTCAAATTTGCTACCTTAAGTAGAAATGTGTCGGTCAGAATGAATGACTGTACCACTACAGATACAACCTGACAAGAGACGTCCCTTTCTGCCACCAGCTAAGCCCCGCCTACGCCCAAACCAGAAGTGATGATAAGTACTGCATACGTCATAGTGTCACATGACTTAAAATGGCATCCTACGACCTTGTTGACAGCAGTCCTGACAGTATCTAACGAATTATTGATATATAAAACATAAAAATAATAGTAACGTATTTATTTGAGCGGTAGGACAGGAGATTAAATAATCATCTGTCCAGTTTGAGAGTTAATGGTATACGTGTAACACCATTGTCAAAGGGAACGACATTTCATAATTCCATTGCGATGGCTTCCTCATTTGAGGTAGGAGATAAATTCAGAAATAGGTTGACAGCGTTACTAGAAAATTGTGATTTCTCATTTCCGAAAGAGCTACGTGAGGAATTGAATGGAATTGTCGAGAAGCAAGATCAAGCAAGTGTCTCATTTGGGACATTAAGAAAACTAAAGAATTGTCTTCGAAATAATGGTAAATCGTGTTGCGTTGTATTCATTCATCATTTATGATTATGGTGGTATCGTCAGCTGCCGTATCTTGAGACCTCACCTTCACGAGTTTCGGTTTTTTACCTTTGCTTTTAGGGCATCCCGTTTACCTGCACGAGTTGTTGGAGGACAGCTCGCTATATTTGCCGGAAGTGGTGAAGCCTCCGAGAGTAAGTGGTGCAGTTTGTTGCTTTCAGACCTCCTCTATAGTTATTTAAGTACATCAATGTTTCAGACACGGGCCGTTATATCTGAACTAATCCCCCATATGCCTATACAATACTTGATAGTAAAAGTGCTGATCTTCTCCTCAGAACCCTGAGCTTGTGGCCCGACTTGAAAAGATCAAAGCCAAGCTTGCCAATGAAGAATATTACAGGATCACGCGTAATGTGAACACTCAGGTGACTTGTTAATATTACAACCATGTGCATGGGTTGGTTTGCAATGTTAATGATACAATATAAGCAATCATTTACATAGATTCCAGTGTAATCTGAAGCGGTCTCAATCCAGAAAATTGTATTAATGGTTATCATTTTTTAGGTTAGTTAAATTACTGTGATGTAACACACATTGTGTCATATTGTGAATTGTGGTGTTAATGCAGTCCATAATGTTTGTACCAATGTTTGTACCAATGTTGTGCGATCACTCATCCAAAAAGTTTTTTAATAGACATGAGACATGTAAAAACGCTATAATGATATTTATGTTTCTGTAACCAAATCGATGTTATTTGAATATGCCCTTTTCCTCTCCAAAAATATTGAATATTTGCACTGTTCATTTTGAAATCCATAGTTTCAACCAAAATTGAGTTATCTAAAAGTGTATCTCTCTTAACCTTCAAGGAAATCAACAGGAATGGAACACTGGCAGATTTTGGAGTGCAAGGTTTGTGCCAATCTTATTTCCTTTCACTAATTTGGTCTCTGTGAGATGCATTGCTGCCTAGTGGGCTATCAGCCTACACAGGAGTGTCTCATGAGGTAGAGTGGGTCATCTAGAAGATACAATGTGGGTCCATCCTGGCAAGGTGTCCTTTAGCAATACACACCTAACACATGATCTGTCTGTAGGGTAGCAATGTAGGGAAAAGTAATGGTTAAACATAGAATTATATTGGGAATATGGGACATTCCTCCTAATGTTCACTCATTCTAAAGCACTGCAGTATAAACGTATTAACCATTTGTCATCTCTTCCTTTTTCCCAGTGCGTTCAGCAAAGGCAGTTGTTGTGACTGTATTCAACTACCTGGTGACGGTGGCTGCTACGTTTGCCTGTTCCTACATGGGCAGCCAGTATATCTTCACTGAGACTACAGCAGTAAGTTCAAGTACTTTACAATAGCGGTGTCATTACCAAAAAATATTTTTGGTACAAATGTATTTAATGAATAATTATTTAAGGGTGACTCATGCCTACTTATGAACTGTGAACTGAACAGAACTGTGTATTTTTTTACAATTTGATATGAGTGGAACTTCTTAGCACACATTCTATTACTCATTTATGATTTGGATTCCATCTGACTGCTTTACTGAATGTGTTTACCCATGGGCACAAAAATGATTGGAATTCCTGCCCCAACTTCAAAAGGTCTGGTCAGCTTTTAAAATGGAGTCATTGATGTACATTGCCCATCCAAGACATGCATGTACTCAGTGGTTCCCTTCTACTGTGGAGGGTTTGGAGGTTTTCTTCTTCTCTTTCTCAACACAAACGACCCCATTGCTTTGTTTCCAGAGGGTGATTTCTGCAGTCATCGCTGCGTCGGTTGTGGGTTTGGCAGAGCTCTACGTGTTGGTCCGGACCATGGAAGGAGAACTGGGAGAACCATAGCGACATCAGGGGACTATATCAGGACACTGGGGCCTTGACAACACATTTCTCCTGTGATGATCAGGATTATGCATTTTGAGTTTTTGTTTACTTTGACAACATTAGATCAAAATCTTTTGGTCCTGGTGAATGGACCAAAATATTTGTTAAATATGTTATTCTTTGTAGTTACAGATGTGTTTTTTTTTTTATTTACCTGTGACCTCCCTTTTCCCCACCTGCCCAACTACTTCTTGTGTCATTAAAACTCTTACTTGTCTTACAAATGATGTGGGGGTATGTGGGGCTAGCAGTGCTGAAGCCTTTACTAAGAACTGTATCATTATAATGCTATTATTACTGTTACAGGACATAATTTCCAATGGTTCCCATGGAAATGCTGTCAGGTTAACAGTTCTTAAGTCTGACTACCAGTATCCTAGAACTAGATGTACCATACATGGGACACGGGTGCAACCAACCATAGTGAACCAACAAGTTATTTTAAGAAACCTCTTTAGTAGCGTTCCTCCTAGAAATATTAATCAATCAACACTAATCTTCAGATGAATCTTCAACATAACACTTGGTGGACAGAATATTAATTTGATCGATCTACAAAGTAGTATGTCCAGATATTTCCCTTGAAGTAAGTACATTCCCAAGTTTCATGCTGATTGTTGAAACAGTTTGAACCTTTCATTTGTGGTACTCTTTAAACCTTATCTCATCACATCCGGAGACAGTGTACTCATCCCACAAAGGTGTTACAGACATTCAGTATTTAAATAGCCCTTTATTGGTCTTGAGGGTGCTGTAGGTAATGTTTCAGACATCATTTGAGAGTCATTTGTTCAAATGCCATATAACCACCGGCCAGCTTCCAATGAGTGAAATGCTCTGTGAATATCTGTTCTTGTAGACTGCCCATCACTGTATTGGTGCCCATTTTTGTAATTTGTTTATTTTTCAAAACCCCTGCTCTTTTCTGTGCTGTTTACAACGTTCATATTTGACCTACAGCACCTTTCTTCTTCACTGTAGTTCTGCTGGTCTTTTGTTTCAAGACACTTTACACATTTTTACACAGTACATATTTGTGAGCTGTTTAATGCAAAATGTTGTAAGATGAACGTTGTGGTGTTCTCTGAGGTTTTTACTGAAGAAAACCTTTCTATGAAATGAATGCTACTGGCCACTGAAGCAATGTGTCATGCGTTCCTGTACAAGTAGTCAAAGTCAAAGTATTGTGTTGCTACTGCGATACAGGCTGCTTGATGGCATTCTATCCAAACCTTGGACCCAGTCTCTTATGTTTTTGGTGGCATGCTATTGTATTGTGGCCTATTTGTACCTCTTGTTGTAATCCCATCATCTTGATCCTTAACGCGCATCTTCTTAAGGACAGAAATAACTAAATATTAATATGAGATGATTGTAGTACAGTCTGTTCTGGAATAACAATAATATGGAATCTGGAGTAATGTTGTTACAATAGTGAATACAACTACATAGTGATAGATACATAGATACATACTTGTATTATCCCTGTGGGGAAATTACTTTGTTGCAGCATAACAAGATAGGACAAGACAAAACAATCAACTCAAAGCAGACAACAGAAACCCAGTGCCAATATTATTGTATAAACAATCCAAGGACGCATTGAAAGGTCTGATGGCAGTAGGCAGGAAGGACCTCTGGGGTCTCCTGCTGAACCTGCTCCTCTGCCTGACCAGAGTGTCATGGTGAGGATGAGATGGGTTCTCCATGATGGCCAGCAGTTTGATCATCAACTGCAACCACTCCTAACCAGTGAAGGATGAGGACCAGGACAGGCCATTTCCTGGTCCCAGTACGCAATCCTGTGGGCATCCATGGCGTTGATGCTGTTGACCCAGCACACAACCGCAACAAAGAGGAGCTATGTATTTCTGTCCCCTTTTAGGACTTTTATTTACTTTGATAAATCCATCAGTTTGTAATGTTAATATCTGTTTGTATCTCCAAACAGATGTGCAAGACAATGGTCTTTACTGATCTGCGTTTATCTTTTTTGTGAATTGGATGACTGGAATGGTCTTACAGTCCAAACATAAAGCCTGTATGTCCACGTATGTGTCAATAGGCATTGCACTCATGGACACACATGATTCACTCTACAGCCCGTACCACAATAACACCGAGTAGCCTGTGTCAAAACAACTGGATTGTAATACAGACAAATATCTGTCCCAACTGTTTTCATCACTCAACACTGACCCCGCCCAACCGATATGGCCTCAGATATTGCTTGGATATTATTTTCATAAGAATCTCATCTTTGTCTTGTAAATAAGCCCACATCTGGTTATATCAGTTGAGAGATTAAAAGATGTATCATTACATCTGGAATACAAAAATATAAAAGTTTCTCCCAGATATCTGAGATTTGACACTCGGATTAAGGATTTATTTGAAGATTATTTGGCATTAAAGATGATTATGATATGTTGAGCTCACTGTCCAACAGTAGACACCGGTAGTCCAGCAGTGAGTTCCTCTACACTGCTGTGTATTATTACCTCCCAAGTAATACTTGAAGAACATAAATCCAGGCCGCAATTACAGAGGCTGTAAGCTGATGGACCCTGAGCTGCAGATTTAATTCAGTTCTTATTATCCCACTCTTTTCCATCCAACCCCCTCGCCCCAAAGTACTTATGTTGGCATTGATAGGAAAATAAAAAATATTCTCAGAAAATAATTACTTTTGGCATGGTATCAAGAAAAAAATATTTTTAATCAGAATGTTTTGAAATATAACGCTTTTTGAGGTCACAGCAATAAATACATGTTTTTTGTGTTGTCACTGAGAATCAAACAGACAAATCTATATCATATACCAGACTGACTTCCGTGTTGGAAGAAGTGCTCAGGTGATTTCTATTGTAAGCTTTGGCCCCTTCTGTCCTCAATGTGCATTGTTTCTGGAGCCGCCAAACACAAACTTAACAATTTACATGAACAGTTGCACAGTTAACAGTATGGTTTAAAAACGTTTTTTAACAAATGTTTACAAACAAAAGTAAATACCTATATGTATATAATAGATGTACATGTACATAACACAACAGTCAACAAAGGATGGTTGTTTGGGACAACATTTTAACCATATCAGTTAAAATGTGTGTGGGAAAATGTGTGTGGGAAAAAAACCGAAAAGAAAATCTTTAGGCATGTTTGTCACGTTCTCTGTGAAACTGCCACAGTTGAGCATGTCCTCTGTTCTGTAGAATAACTACCGCTATTGAGGCCAAAAGCTGTGATCCACATGATCGTGCACGGCTATTTGGAGACGCAATTCTCCTCAAAATTCCAGGAAGTTGGTGACAATCGCAGCATTGTAAATGAGGTCCGAGATGTAGCCCATGGAGGTCTGTGGTCCTGCCTGTGGATGGTGGTGGTGGAGGTGGTGGTGGTGCAGTCCCTGGGATCCATCCCAGTACACCTGCTGGGGGTGGGAGGGGACCACTTGGTCCACTGACGCATGGCCCCTGCTGCCTCTGGTGAGTCCTCCGTACACGGACTGCAGCTGACCTGCTGCCGGCCCTGGGAGCACCGGCGGGGGTTTGGCGCTCCTGGGGGGGGCCTGGGGGAAGGCCGGGCCCTCGGCCCTGTGGCTCTGGGAGGCTGAAGGGTGGAGGTGGTGGGGCTGCCTGCTGTGTGGCTGTGGGCCTGGGAGGAGACCGGAGAGGGAGACGGGGAACGTGCTCACGTGGTTCAACTTCCTCTGAGGTTCCTCCTCCCATGAGGGTAGCATCTCAGAGAGTTTAAATGGAGACTGGGGGTGGTGGGGGTGGTGATGGGGGTGGTGCTGATGGGGGTGGTGCTGATGGGGGTGGATGGCTGGCGAAGACGAGGAGCTGAAGGCAGGTTTGCTGCAGAGCTGGAGCCAGTCGGAGAACATCTGTTGACCTTCATCTGAGCACTGATTCTGCTCGGAACGGAATAGGCCGCCGATGGTGGTTCCGGCGTGTAGGGTGGAGGTGGAGAGGGCGCTCTGTCCAGGGCAGGGGACTGGGATTCGGTGCTGGCTGCTCTCTGGCTCTCTTCTCGCACTCAGGAAAGCTTTCGACGACTTGGGAAGCCTGACGGTCTTTATACTTCTGGCTCTTCGGTTCTGAAACCATACCTGCGGAATGGAATGACGTTACACATTATACGTTCTTGTTCTATCAAAGGAGAACCAAGCCCCTGACCCCACTTTTAAAAATGCTTTCAGGTTTTTTCATTCTGCTGCAGGGTTGCTGGCTCCCCTGACACCCCATCGATTCAGTTTCAATAAGTGGAGAAAAAGAGGTTATACACGCATACATGCAGTAACCTGCGAGGGAGTCATTATGCAAACTAATGTACATGTGATGCTGTGTTCTGGTTCTGCTTTCGATTAACTACACTGTATAGAAACAACCTTTTGGAACCTAGTTATCTATTTTAGTTAGAAATATTGGAGAAAAGAATCAATGAGTAAGGCCTGGATATTTATTTGGCAGCCTAATTTATTCTAGGATGTGCATTGGCTCTGAGAAAAGAGTGATCTCAATTGCAATAGAGGCCATCGCAGTACAGCGGTCCACCGTTAATGAGTGCGCTAAAAAGTCACCACACTCACCTGTATTTTGCTCTCGGGCAGGTGTGTGTGCTCGGCCAGGCGCTCCCGTAGGGTGATGTCTGGGTACGGCGTCAAGGCAAACGCCTGCTCCAGCTCGGACAGCTGCACTCGACTAAAGATGGTCCTCTTGCGTTTCCTCTGGACCTCCGCGCAGCCCGGCTGATGGGGGGATGACAGCGCGCCCGCTGCTTCTGCCGTCATGGCTTCAACAAAATATCAGGGGAAAAATAAACAAATAGTTTGTGTATAAAATTGGTTGATACAAAAACTACACTGCCTATTTTGCACGCTTAGTTTTTAAAATAGACCAAGTCAATTATTGAATGCAGAAACTATTAGGCATATTGTGGATTCTTGAAGGAAGAAAAAGGCAGGTGTCCATAAAAAATATAATGTACAGAATTAATAACAACAGCAACAACAACAATAATAATAATAATATTGAGAAGAATACTAATACTACTACTACTAATAATAATAATAATAACAATAATAATAATAATAACAATAATACTTATTATTATTACTGTTTTGTCTGACATACCTTTACAGTGATCTTCTTCTCCAAATAATCCATTAAACTCAAAGTCTTTATGCTTGCTTGTGAGTAACGAGGAATTGGATTCCACGAAGAGAGCCATCACAGCGGATGAGTTGAAATATCCACAATTTTTTTCTTTTCCCCAGAACTGCTGAGAATGATACAAGGGATCGGCTGGAAGTCTGTCTCTTATACGGCGGTGGTTACTCACGCCCACCACCACGTCCAGGTGTTATTGTTGGCTGGTTGTGCCCACCCACCCCTATAGGCCCTTCGAGCCTCTAATCTCCTAACCCTGTATCAAATGAATGAGGTTGGTGTGAATCTTGGGCAGATGTAAGACAAGCGAAGCGGTAGACGTGTGCACGTGTTGTTCAGTGGTCTGTGTGTAGGTCTCCCTCTCTCCTTGCACGTCTGGCTGGACCAACATCTGGAACAAGCCCCCCGCAGGGATCAGTGGCGCGCGTCGGGGAAAAGTCATCATAGGGAGTATTTAGCTCTACACACACACACCGCACATTATTTTGATCTGCATTTCAATACGATCGATTTATATTGAGTATTTATCACACGAAATATGAATAAATGGAAATGCCCAAATTAAATGTAGGCCTATGTGAAATTCATGGAGGCATATTTAAACAATAATGTGTGTGCGGTGAACATTTTGTCACAGTCTTTCTAAACACATGTCGCAAACACATAAGTCGAAAATGGGCTCCAAGAATGCACAATACAATGATCATGTAATGCTTCTACACACTCTGACACTAACTGAACATGGGAGCATCCTGTGGATAATGTAGACATTGACTCACGCAGAAGTTAAATTCCTCGTATGCTGTATACAAAAACCATTTTTAATAAATGTGATTCTCATTTGTATTTCACAATAGCCGAGGCTTCTTAGGCCTAAACAGTGAAGATAATAGCGAAATGCAGATAACAATCAAGACATGTTCTAAACAATGTAACATAATTAGGTATACAAAAATAATATATTATCCTACTGTAAAATGAGCTCACAAAAATTCAGTAGGCCTATTATTTTAACGTTTTTGATTGCACGTGTCTCACAAAAGCAAAAAGCCGGGCTATATAGCCAAAACATTGGATATATTCATACATATTTTATGGGAATTATTCCAATAATCAAATTGTTCTTACCCCTCCCCCTTTCCTATAAACCCTCTTCCTAACATACAGGCTACACACCCTTTCTATGTGTTACAACGGTTTTGCTTGTTGAATAACACGAGAAACTTTCTGTTTCGCTAGTTCTATCTATTGATGAAACATGATCACAAAAATGAACACAAAACATAACACAAAAAAATAATGACGCCAATATGGTAAACAATCAAAAACAATATTCCTTTTGTCCTGTTTGCAAACCAAATGACCATTTCAGGCCGAAACAACAAAAAGTCAACCACAAATATGCTGTTTACAGTCAAAATGGAATTAGCTCGAAATATACATACCTACGACCTATATAATGGTATTATCAACTCAAACACATCAACACCAAATCAATCTAAACACACACACACGGGCAATAGTGTCCCACAATGTGGAGTTCTGAGCACCGCAAAGAACTCGCCTTTCCGCAGTCTGTGGCAAAATGTCAAACTTTGGCCACCAGATGTCGCTGTCGTCTGTAGCGCAGTGAACGGGCGCTTCGTCTTTCTGTTGCGGCCCTTCACTCAAACTTGCGCAGATGGTTGTAAAGGGACTGGACGTAGGTGAAAACGCACATGGGGTCTGGTTTTCGACCCATGATCATCATGTCTTCCACTTCGATCAGACGGTCACAGCCCGCCTTCACCCTGAAAATAAAAATACATGGAGAAATCATTTGTATATGAAGGATCATCATATTAGCAGTGCAGCAGTAAACAAGTGTTTTATAGTGTTTTTTTTGTATTTGACAAGGTGTTATGAGCTACACACCTAGCTTATTGATATAATATAATGCAGCGTTCATGTGTAATATAATATGTGAAGTGAGAAAAACAAGATGATACATGAGCAGACTTTATAGCTTAAGTCAAGCATTCCTGCATGACTTCATGACCAAACCTCTCCTATAAAAGACAAACCAGCCACCAACCAATGCAATACTGTAGCACTGTGTGAAAGCAATGACAAATGTAATATCGATTCAATAGGATAAGTTATAGTAATGTTATTTATTAATACCAGACAGGAATTAGAGTATTAGAGTAAGTATTAAGTTCTAGTTAGCGGTTGGTATTTTCATTAACACAGTGGTGGTGAGTGATGCTCTTACTCTGCCGTTCCAAAGGCCAGCTCAAAGTTGTGTTTGCGCCCGGCCGAGGACAGCGAGGTGTAGTCAAACTCGGTGGGGAAGAAGGAGTGGACCAGGGCACAGAAGGCCAGGCCATCACTCCAGCTGGAGGAGAAGTTCTGCAACTCTACGTTCTGCAGGGAAGGGAGGAGGGTGTGATGAGACACAACAGTGTGTGTGTGTGTGTGTGTGTGTGTGTGTGTGTGTGTGTGTGTGTGTGTGTGTGTGTGTGTGTGTGAGATAAAACAGTTAGAATACGTTTGAGAGTGCCAAACAAAGGTACTATAGGCTCAGCAGACAACCAGCTGTGTATTGCATGTGTTGGTGAGTGTATGTA
>OMKI01058218.1:34192-46556 GCA_900302315.1 Phycis blennoides | reverse complement strand
TGGAGGTGGTGTTGGGGGTGGTGGCGGGGGGGGGGTGGGGGCGGGGGTGGGGGGGGCGGGGGGGGGGGGGGGGGGGGGGGGGGCGGCGGCGCGGGGGGGGGGGGGGGGGGGGGGGGGGGGGGGGGGGGGGGGGGATGGATCTGATAACAAAAGATTGGCATACAGGGGTTTTCAATGTTCGCCCCAAAATACTGTCAAGCATGCGTCATTTGCAGCAACCATAACAGCGCTCGCGGGCTAAAATATAAAAATAGAACCAGCGGCACAAGGGCGTCCCACATTCGACCATTCGAACACGTCATGATGGACTTTATTGAACTAGGACCATCAGAAGGCAAAAAGTATTGTCTAGTAAGAACTCACATGGACAAAGGTGCTCCCACTCCCACTAATGTACATGAGAATGTGAGTGCGAACAAAGACAGGATAGTCTTTGTAGGTACAGAGGCTCCAGGAAAGAAGACGATCCCATCAACAGAGTTATGCGAGGATGCACTACTAACATACTGTGCATCTCTATCATCCGCTCTCACACAGATTCGGAACCAAGCGAAGTCGGCTCTGCCCCCAAAGGCAGACCACCCACTATGCCCCAACGAACCAGGAGACCAGGTGGTCATCAAGGACTTCTGCAGGAAGGTGTGGAACACCAAGCGCTGGCTGGGACCCTACCAGCTCCTCCTCAGCACCCACACAGCCGTAAAGGTTGCTGAGCAACCATCCTGGGTCCATGTGTCGCATCGCAAGAGCTACACCGGTGCCATCAGCCCCAAAACACAGAGCTGAAGGCCAAAACATACACACACATCCCACACCTTGACAGTAGTGTACGACGTGCTCTTCTCCTAGGTAAGAACATCCACATACAGCCCTGAACGAGAGCCCGGACGACAACATGGATGACCGGCCACGGCATCCGTTCTGGCAAGCAGGGCTGTGCAGACTCCCAGGGACCACCACCGTGATACTGGGTGTAGCTATGGACCACCGCCGTGATGCTGGGTGTAGCTATGGTCATTATTACATTACTGTATTTGATGCATTTTGACCAAACAAACACCACCCAGCGACCGCCCTCTGACCCCACAGTGTGCGTTAGAACGACACAAACCTGCGGCCCCAACCCCGTCATGGTGACAACGGTAGTATAAGTGCGATGGCGCCTGCAGCGGTCTCACTAGTAATAGCATAATGCGGCAGCATTATTTCACCTTCTTCTGACAAATGTACTTTGTGTCGCTTTGGATTAATGTGTCTGCTAAATGCCCTAAATCTAAATGTAAATGAATGATCCCTAGAAAACAATAAAAAGGCAGATATGATGAGTATATTATAGGGTCTATTATACTATATTATACTATTATAGGGTCTGTTGCTGTAATCTGTTGCTGCTGAAGAAAGTTAACATTTTGAGAAAAATCAAGCACTATCTTGTTGTTCTAAATAAGTACCGTTTTTCTTCTAAAAGAGTACTGTACCGGATCGATAAGCAGCATTGACAGGAGAAGTAGTATAGCAGTAGTAAATTTAACTACAGCCATCCCTAGTCGTCACCCCCTCTCCCTGCAAAGGGCCGACCACAGCATCATCATCCACTCTGCAGAGAGGGTGATGGGAGCTGCAGCCGTCCCTCAACACGCCTGCAAGCCTCCCGGGACTGTACGGGCCTGCAGGCGTGTGACAGGAGAAAACCCGAGTGGCACAAGAAATCACACAGATCCGGGTGCAGTGGAGGAGCTTACCTCCTGAGCGCATTGTACGCCTTCAGGCGGTCTGTGATGATCTTGTTGAGGGTCTTGATGAAGCTTTTGAGGCACCTCATCTGCTGGGCCGTGCTCTTGTAGTTCTCAAAGGCCTGCTTGTACTGCCTAGTGCCAGGGGAGAGAAGGGAGAGATGGTGAAGGGGGGGGGGGGAAGTAAGGTAGAGATTAAGAACTTTGCGCAGGAAGTCGTTAACAGTATGTCACCTGCCACACCAGAGGCAATTAAACACTGGACTTGTTTTATGCCAACAGCAAGGAGGTATATAACTCATCACCCCTCCCTCCCCTGGGAAGATCAGACCACAACCCGGTGCATCTCCTGCCTGTGTACAAGCCCCTGGTGGAACAGGCAACCAGTGGTCTCCCGTCAGTGAAAAGATGGACCGAGGAGTCTGAAGGACTGTTTTGACTCCACTGTGTGGGACATTTTGTGGGACCCTCATAGGGAGGACATTGACAGTCTAACTGGCTGCATAACGGACTATATCAACTTGTGTGTGGATAACACTGTACCCACCAGGAGCATACGCTGGTTTCCAAATAATAAACCCTGGATTCACCCTGACATAAAGGCTCCCCTGAAGGAGAATAAGAGGGCCTTTAGGTCAGGTGACAAGAACAAGAACAGCTACAGGAGGAAGATGTAGGTGCAGCTGCAGCAGAGCAACAGCAGTGGAGTCCGGAAAGGCCTCAAAACCATCTCAGGTCAGAGGGAACCAGACTTCCAGGCTGCGGAGGATCAGAAATGGGTGAACGACCTGAACCGATTCATCAATGGGTTCGACCAGACACCTACCCCTCCCCCAGCCCATTCATCTCTGCTGCCTACCACCTCATCGACACCCCCTGTTTACTGCCCCACTCTCATCTGTACCGCCCCCTCTCCACGGCATTCAGCTTGCAGACCCCCCCCCCCCCCCATCATTGGCCTCATCAGGGACGGGGGCGACAGAGCGTACAGAGGACTTGTACAGGACTTCATGGACTGGTGCCTGCGGAACCACCTCCTGATCAACGCAGGGAAAACTAAGGAGCTGTTGGTGGATTTCCGCAGACACTGTCATCCATACACACCGGTGAACATCCAGGGAACGGACATAGTGATGGTGACATCCTACAGGTACCTGGGTGTTCAGCTGAACAACAAACTGGACTGGACTCACAACACTGCTACACTACTACACTAAGAAGGGCCAGAGCAGACTATCTGCTGAGGAAGCTCAGGTCCTTTGGAGTGCAGGGACCACTCCTGAAGTCTTTCTATGACTCTGTGGTGGCATCAGCCATTTTTTATGGAGTTATGGAGTCTGCTGGAGCAGCAGCATCTCTGCTCCTGACAGGAAGAGACTGGACAAGCTGATGAAGAAGGCCAGCTCTATCCCGGGCTGCCCACTCGACTCAGTGCAGGTGGTGGGAGAGAGGAGGGTGATGGCTAAGCTGTCATCACTGCTGGTGAAGGACTCCCACCCCCTGCAGGTCACTCGTACATCTCTGGGCAGCTCCTTCAGTGGCAGACTGTTGCACCCCAAGTGCGTGAAGGAGAGGTACTGCAGGTCCTTCCTTCCTGCTGCAGTCAGACTCTTCAATCAGCACTGCTCACAATAAACAATCACACTGGCCATTATACACTCATGTGATACATCCCATTCAGTACATTTCACTGTACAATTTGAATTTATATTTATACGTATATATCTTTTTTTTTTTTATTGTATATAGATTTTCCAGTGCAATATTTTAAAATATACCTCCATTTCTCTTTTTATATCCTTATCTTATTTCTGTATTTAAACTGTTCTATATTCTTGCATCTAAACTGCTGTAACTATAAATGTCCCCGTTTGTGGGACAAATAAAGGATTTTCTTACATTCTATACATTATTTCAGCTAAAAACTAGATAATGTTTTTTAACAATTTTGAGAATGTGACTATGTCAATAGTAACAACAATGTTATTTAAAAGGTAAACAAATCCATTCCGTTTGCAAATGGTGCCTGCAGAAGTCTCAAATGTAAGGTTTGGTACCAACCATGAGACGAGGCTGCGGACGCATTGAATGATGCAGTGTTGTCTTTGGTAATGGATTCATTAATTTTCAGAACAATAGGGCAGTGTTTTCTAGTAACAAATGCATAAGAGGTTCACAGTGCATGGTCGACAGGTTGTCTGCACACATAGTTTAGAACATTTCAGATGCAATCCAATCAAGTGTAGGGATTAGCGGGTGCGTCAGAGAAAAAGGCCACATACTTCACTATCTCTTCACGGCTCCCCTGGGTGGCTTGCTCGTTGCTGATCTTGGACTTGAGAAGGTTGATTTCGCTGTCCAGACTCCTGGCAGTCCGGCGTACCTCAACACGCTGTGGACATATCTCTGCCGCCTTGGCAATCGACGCCTGGCCAACAACGTGACACGCAACTTTAGATATCGAGACACTAAAACATGATGCCACAGACTATGTCTAGTAATACTTTTATATTTACTTCTATCTTTATTTGTACCGCTTGTCATCATACCTCCAGATCCTGCTCCTGGCCCTCCAGGGTGGCCTGGAGGGCCTGGATGTTGCCCAGGTGAGTCTTGCGCTTTTCCTCATAGTGCTTCAGGTGGTGCTTGCACTTCATCACCTCCTGGTCGCTCTTACTCAGATCCTCCTGCAGGGCCACAAGACAGATGAGTCAAACTGAAGTAAACATCACATACACTTTTTTTATTCAAATGTATAGTGACTACATTATTGACATATGTTATTGACAAATGCAATAATGACATATTGAGATTTTAGCTATGTCAAATTTAAAACATTTGCGGCCATCAGGAAAAAAAAAGCAAGAGGGAGTATATACGTTTATATATATATACTTCATACAGTGATATGCATAGAAATAAAACAAAAGCATATGCAATCATGTATTCTGCCTTCACGACAAGTACTCTCTGCCATGTTACCTTCATGGAGTCCGCCTCCTCCGCTATGGCACTGATCTGGTTCTTGTGCATTCTGTACTGCTGCTCCACCTCCTCAAATTTGTCCTTGAGCTCGGCCATCTCGGTACGCGCCTCCTCACACTGGGCTTCCTTGGACGCTATCTTACTGATGATCTCCTGGAGATCCTCCTCCTGTGAGTGAGTGAGTGAGTGAGTGAGTGAGTGAGTGAGCCCCATGAACAGCCCTAAACAGGGGTATGAGATTGGTTCAGGGGGTTCTCCTGTGTAGGACCACCGACCAGGGGCTTGAGGTCCTCTGACTGAGGTTCCTCCATGTTTTGCAGTTCCGTCAGCTCCAGCTGCAGCTTCCTGGCCTTCCCCTGAAACAGCACAGAAAACGAAGGAAGGTATGAGGAGGTCACCCCATTTGCTAAATGAACATGATCCAAACTAAATGAGTTATTCATGGAGACATTTATCGTGAAAGAAAGTAGTTGGTTTTACTTGGGTTTTCTTTTGCTCTGCATGGGCTTTTTTCAGCAGGTCTTCGTTCTTCCTGATGTCCTCCTCCACCTTCTGCTTCCTCTGCTGGTAGCAACCCACCTGTGCCGTCTGGTTCTCCATCTCCTGCTGCAGGTGTCTGGAACGTGAGAGACAGGAGCCAGGAGGAGACAACGAGACATGAGTTTGCATTCAATGCAGCCGGGTCCCTGAAAATGGCAAGGTTAGCATTTAGCAGTTCAAAGTCAATCCGAATGTCATAAATATTTACAGAACAATAAGTCATGGCCACTGAGGTCACTTGACGATTCTTCCATACACAAACCAAAAGAATTGCAGAATAACACAAATAAGTACATTCTGACAAAATACTTATTCTACGTCGCTTTGGATAAAAGTGCCTGCTAAATGCCCTAAATGTAAATGTAAATAACAAGAAGCCGACAAATTCAAAAAGAGAAACAAAGAAAAAGCTTAGGGGTTGAGGACGAAGAGGAGGAGATCACACCTGATCTCTTCCTCCACATCCCCGAAGAGGAAGTTGGCTCTGCTCTGGTCAGTAGTCCACGTTCGGTTGACGAAAATCTGGTCTCCGTCTACAGAGAAGGCATGACTGCAGTTCCTCGGGGGATTCCCCCGCAGCATGACCTCGCGGGCCTCCAAGTTATTCTAGTACACAATACAACACACCCCAAAAAGGTTATCTTGACAACAACATTATTTAACATTGGTCGGTGCTTATGGTTCACAATGTTTAGATTAGATTAGATTCAACTTTGTCATTGTGCAGAATACAAGTACAGAGACAACGAAATGTAGTTGCCGTTGAAGTGCAAATGAGCGATTAAGGTGCAGTATTGTACACGAGTAGTGCAATAGTGACAGTGGCAGTAGTAATTAAAGTGACAGTGACAGTAGTAAACGGTACGTAACAGAGTAAACAGTAAGTTTAGCAATTGAAATGCTCAAAACTTGTTCTGGTGACTTTCTTACTGTATCAGCAGCAATGAAATGTTTCACCTTCTTATGACAAATGTACTCTTTGTAAATCGCTTTGGATAAAAGCGTCTGCTAAATGCCCTGAATGTAAATGTAAGTAACAGCGTGATGCACAGAGCACAACAGGACGTTACCTTGATTAACAGAACTTTCTCGATTCCCCTTTGGTCAATGAGACAATTGGCCACGACCGGATCCTCGACTTCTAGAGACTGCAGCACTGACGGATAGGTAGGGTGGTTCACACCCCTGGAAAAAAGAAAATACTGAAATGATACAGAATCCTCCATGTTCATTATGGGTGTGCCCACGCAAACACATACACAAGTTTCTTTATACAGACGTCACAATCAAGCCTACCTGTTTGTGCATTTATGACCAAGTAAGTGTTCTTTCCTGCCTGTACTAGACTTTGCAAGATGCCCGTATAGAGTGGTAGTTGTAAGCACTAAATGCTGTTTATTTAAACGACTCGTGTTCTGTGTACCCTATGGCCATCACCGCCGCTGTCATATATGAATTAGTTCAAAAGACAAAATGCCATGGCTTCCATCTTGAGAATGGCCACAATGGTATTGCAGGCATTCAAAGTACAATGAAATTATGGGTTGAAACGTCGCAAAAAAAAGCACGGTGCAGACAGTTGCTTCCACCCTGTGGCAGAAGACAGCTTAGCAGCTCATGGCACACTGGAAACAAGGGTTATCAGATGCTTAATCACGTCAGTTGCTTTTCTTGACTGTTGAACCGTAAACCTCAATGTTTTGTGGAGAGGTTTTAACGGTTTTAACATCAATAATTAATAATTTTAACATCATCAGTTTGCCCTATTGCAATCTGGAGCAAAATGTCAAGCTCTCACCTCTTGCTGGTGTCATGGACACGTTTCAGGAAGTGGCTGGTGATGATGCTGGGCCTCTGGCCGGTGGGGTAGAAGCGTGCCATGATGCTCTGCAGCACAGTCTCGTCGTTGAGGTTGTCGCAGGTGAAGGCCTGCAGCTGGCCCTTCAGGCAGACCTCCACAGCCAGGGCCATCTGGGGGTCCTTGAGGCTGATACAGTAGCCTGCACACAGTGGCAGAGGAGCACGCCAGAAAGAGCGAGGTATGGTGATGGTTAATGTTGCGTGATAAACGTGCAATGCTTGCCTGAATGCTTATCAAGCCATTTTTGGCAATGTCGAGACTTGATCGAGACATCAATGCCAACTCTAAAACGGGCCAATTACAGAACCAGCCGCTGTCTCATCCAATCACTACCTTCATGCTTGAAGGCTTAAAAATGAAGCCGCATGTGAGACGGACATTTAGCAAATTTTCAAAAGGTAATGAGTGACATCTGCAGCAAAACTATCAACAGATGATCGTTTCCCACTTGCGTCTTCATTGAATATGAACAGTGTCTTAAAAAGCCTTTTTTACCCAGGGGGCCTCTGGGCTTCTCTTTGAACTGGCCGGCCCGGTGGGCTTCCTCGATAGCGTGGAGCAGCCTTGGCATGTGCTCGCCGAAGCGCCTCAGTCGGTCGGAGCTGCTCGCCTCCCGGGTCTGCATGTTCCTTCTGTTGGCGTCGATGGACCTCTGGAGAATGCTCTGCTCGTTCCTTGAGGTAGATTGATTGATAAAAAAAAAAACATTTGGATTGGATTGGCGCAGTGGATCTTCTTCAAACCCCATGTTGGTATATAAACCCTTCTTATATTGAAATGGCATCAGACATCAGTCCAAATGAAGGTCACAATTTAGATGACCAGAATGGGTAACAACCCTCATCCACATCGCCACCCTATGAACTGTATAGCAGCAGTCTGGTGAGTCACCTGAGCTTTCCGAGCTCGTCCTTGGCGCGGTTTGTGGCCTGCTGGTACTGTTCAATCTGCTGGCCCAGTGTGGCGTCCTGGTGGCTCAGATCCTCCAGCTCAGCCTGCAACTTCTCCATGTGCTGCTCCTTCATCTGGCTCTCCGCTCCAGTTGTCTGACTGATGCTTGACCCCAACAAGAAACACATTAGGGGTTATGCATGATGAAGCGCACCGATGGCTGGCTGAGGAATCTTTAAGTAACAATGCAATCTTAAATGGCAATGCAAGTTTCAGTTTGTGAAACAAACAGTCAACAATGGGTACCTTAGCTTGAGCTCATTGATCCTTGAAGACAACTGGCCCCTGTCCGTCTCCAAGTTCCTCAAGCTGGTATTGCATCGATGAAAGGTCACCTAACACACACACACACACACACACACGCACACACATTGTGGAAATGAAGACTGCAATATACAACTTTTAAATATCCAGCGCTAACAAAGTGCGGAGAAAGAGGCGACACCAAGACACCAACAACAAGAGACAAATCAACAGGTGTTTGAGAAATTATACACGTGTCAAAAAGTTTGAAAAAGTCAGACGAGAGAGAAACACAGAACCCCAAGAGCCCTGTTGTAGCACCGGTTCAGTGCTGACCTCCCCAGCCTTGCGCAGGCTGTCCTGTTTTTGGGCCTCTGCCTTCAGCTGAGTGCACTGTGGCTGCAGGTCCTGGATGCGCTCAGTTATGCTGTTCAGCTTGTCGTAAAAATGCTTGTATTTCAGCTCCCCCTCGGAGACCTTTTTCTGTGCACACACAATAGGGAATAGACGAGACTGTTATATGCAGATGCATATACTTGGATGCCGTAGTACAGGTGATGTAACCCAACCAAATGCCCTATGCAATTTGTGACATCGACATAAGTATGGTGCTTTATGAAGCACGAGGCAAGTGGAGCAATACTGAAATGGGATATATTGGTGATACTTGGTAAAATAAATAGCAGATTTTTTCCAGCACAAACACAAAAGCAATGTGGTTAAAAACTAAATAGCCTGGATGCACCGAATAGTGCTATGAAGTTATTGTTGTACCTTCCATTCCTCAACTTTGTCATCAAATTTCTGCATGGAGAGCTGGTCCGACTCGAGCTTCTGCCGCATGGGCAGCAGCTCTGCCTCCATCTCAGCCACCTGCAGCAGAACAGGCCCTGCACTTCACAGCCCGTTGTTTCCCTCCTTGCCATGGCAAGACGTCCATCTACTCACTAGCAACATTCTAGACAAACACATGGCGTCCAGGGGAAGACGCGGTGGCGGTCATCTCACCAGGCACCAGGCCATCTGCTTCTGCAGCTCCTCCAGCTTGGCCTGCATGTCGTCCAGCGAAGACAAGCTCTTGTAGCTGATTTCCTTCTCAAAGAACGTGCGCTTCAGGTCCCGCAAACACTGTAACGCAGTCACACGCCACTGAGATGGCCTGGCTTTGACACATGGATGTGACTAGACAGGACATCCTGGGTTCACGGGGCTCGGAAAGAGCGAAACACGGGCACCCATCCTCCGATGGCCGTGATGAAACCTGTCAGGGTATTTGTTTTGCACGACGAACGGTTGGATGCTTACCTCCCCGTTCTGATACACTTTGTCCTCAGTGAATTGCTTGGCGGTTTTAATGGCGATGAAGTCCAATTTCATCTGCTCCAGCTGAGTGGCCTTCATGAAAAACTGAAATGAAATAATGAATGAAATAAATGATAATTAAATGGTGTTCTTGATTTACATTTATTGTCTGCATTTCTATACATGTGCTAAAATAAGTAAACTATAACACTAACAGTGTTAATGCAAAGAAATGACATTTGTGATATGATAATTTAAGATAATAAATAAGTAACATTACCTTGTACTTGTCCCCTTCTCCTTTAGAGTGTAGGAAGTGTTTGCTCATCTCTTGGGTGAGTATTGACACAGGGTTGTTGACCTTAATAAATACATCCACAAAAACAAACTAGTCAGTCTGGATTCAGAAATGAACCTGCCTTTTGCGATGAGGAGTATGAAGGACGAATGAAAACTGAACTTTTAAATTGTACCTGAATATTAAAATTGTCCAGAATTGACAAGAGGTCTTCTTTTTTGGTCGACATGACTTTGCCTGCATCAGGGGAGAAAATATTTAAATGCTAAATAGTTTGGTGCGAAGCTGCCAAGATCTAGAAGTTGAGCCCTCTGTGATTGGTGTTGACCTATTATCACTACACAGTGATGATCGGTATCTGGCATTGGTTGTGGAAATGATGGTCCCTGCTTTATACCGCCTTTTTACCGCCATCACTAAAAGGAGGAAAAGGTCGGATGGCGAAATCTCAACTCTTCTCTGTTTTGGCACCGCAGTGGTGGAACGAGCTCCCTGCCAATGTCAGGACTGCAGAGTCACTCCCCATCTTCCGGAAGAGACTCAAGACCCACTTGTTCAGAGTTCACCTGAACCCTGCATAACCCTACCCTCATGCGCTTATTTGTTGTACGTCTTGGAACTTTAATCACTCTTTGTTACTTGGCACTTTAATCACTCTTTGTAATTTGGGACTTTGATTGCTCTTTGTAACTTGGCACTTAGTCAGAGATGTTGTATACTAGCAATGGTTAACCTAGCAATTGAAATGCTTGAAACTTGTTCTGGTGACTTTCTTACTGTATCAGCAGCAATGAAATGTTTCACCTTCTTATGACAAATGTACTCTTTTTGTAAGTCACTTTGGATAAAAGTGTCTGCTAAATGCCCTAAATGTAAATGCAAATGTAAATACAGAAAAGTAGTAGTAGTAGTAGTAGTAGTAGTAGTATGTATAATGGAACATATATACTGTACATTTCAAGTATTTTTCACATCATCTTTACCCAGTTTGCTCTTCAGTTTGTACGTCCTGGTGCCGTCTCGTGTGAGTTTCAGGTCTATGATGACGACGTCACCGTAGTCCTCCTGTTTGTAGGCGTCTCGGCCCGTGTTCCGCAGGGTGACGGACACCTCGGCAGCGCTGGGGGAACAGCGGGACATTCGGCTGGGCACACGCTACAGGACAGTTAGCCTGATGTCGTGCCGGTTTGCCTCTTCTGACTCTGGTCAGTAAAGCCCTGATGTCTTGATGTCTGTCACTATCTATCTGCCAGATTATACCTGTGGTGCGCGGCAGAGTGGACGTTACGGGAGTTTTGGTCTGTAAGCCTCAGGACTGGGTTGTTGGTGAATGGAATTGGTCGTCTTCATCCACATGTGTGGTATTTCACATTTTCTAAATTGTTAAAACTGTCTAGTGTGTGCCAGGTATTAGGGGGAAACAGTGAAAACGTTACACGGCACACTGATCATTCTGCAGTAATTTACATTCACAGACAGTAGGTGTAATCCATCTCTTTTCTCCACCCAATACATTTTCTTATTCCTGAGAAACTGCAAATCTGCATTAAAAATGCTGATTATATTCTGCCTCTGGCAGAATATAAGTTATTCAAAATACATTTTATCGATACACAATTGTGTATTCATGAAGCATATGGACACACATGCTAAGTGTCATTCATATGAACTACCCTGTTTACACATCTTTCATTTACATCCAATAGGCCTTGTATATCGTTACATCACATCGCAATCACCACCTCCATTTCGGAAGCATAGGAATGTTATTGGTAATAATGTTTTTTTCCCTTGTTTAGTAATTAAGCGTGACATTATTTGTCACTATGGGGAGACATTGTTTTGTTTGAAACTACCACAGTGTTTCTCATGGGATGTTTGATTAGACTAGGTTACAGTCTATTTAGGTTTAACACTTCCACCAATCTCTCATGGATTCTGATGCACAAGCCCCATGTAATAAAATAACAATGTGGAGAGTTGTGGTGCAGGTTTTCTTTACCTCTCTCCTTCCTTAACGAACCCTTTGAGGGAAGCGCCTCTGTTTGTGGCCTGCGCAGTCCCACCCAGGGCTACGATCAACGCTGTAAGAACAGCACTCTTTCCACCTGAAGCAAAAGTAAACATCCGTTTGGTTGAAGCGTTTGACGACGTAAAGCCGCCATCGTACACATATTGTAAACGAGTGGCTGCACTTACTTCCGTTGTTGCCGACGACAAAATTGACATTGGAACCAAAAGTGAAAGGGCCCAAAAGAGTGTGACACATAAAATTCTTGAGGGTGATGCTCTCCACGATGCCCGTTTCCCCCTCTTCAGCTGTGATCTGTAGCTGAACACATAAAGTTCATTTGACTTTAAGACATCTTACGTGACACGCACAGGTGATCACAACTAGACCATGATTAACTCAAGATTATCAATTTCTACTGGTGGCACTGGTGCCAATGT